>JANRGW010024258.1:0-34217 GCA_024733675.1 Psilopsiagon aymara
AGCTCATGCTCATTTTTCCATCGACCAACACCCCCAAGTCCTTCTCCTTGGGCTGCTCTCAATCTCTTCTCTGCCCAACATGGAGCTGTGCCTCAGATTGCTCTGACCCAGGTGTCAGACCTTGCACTTGTCATGGTTAAACTTCACCAGGTTGGCATCAGACCACCTCACAAGCATGTCAAGGTCCCTCTGGATGGCATTGCTTCCCTCCAGCTTATGATCCGAACCATATATTTTTGTTTCATCAGCAAACTTGCTGAGGGTGCACTCAATCCCACTGTCCATGTCACCGACAAAGATGTTGAACAAGAAGGGGCCCAACACCACTCGTTACTGGTCTCTAGCTGGAAAGAGATTATTAATGCATGCTGCTTCGAGGGAATGGTTAGGTCTCTCAGGAAGGAGACTGCTTGTGCCCTCAGAAGATTTCAGCAGTGAAAGAGGTCCCAGATAGATAAGATGGTCATTATGGATAGCCTGCACCTTCTGTAGAGGCTGTGGTGTAGGATAGGGATGAGCCAGCCACGTTCCATAGAGGAACAAAGATTTTTAGGACCCTGATACTTGGTAACACGGTGAACTGCTGAAAACAAGACTCTAAATTCAGAAAGGAACAAGCTCAAGCCTTTCTATTAATGTTGCATTTGGTTCCATTGCTTCCATTTTTCTGGTCTTTATTATATAATACCTAGTAGCTTTTAGTTTGATGAAACCTATTAGGGAGGGAAAAGGGTGATTTTGCATTCTAAAGTTTCCTGATCTCCTTTAGGATCTCATTATAAGTAGGTAGGTTTGAGCCTATTCATGTTGCTGTGACTGACTTGGGCGCTTGCCACATAGATGTATTGAACAGACATCATGAAAAATGAAAGGCAGTGAGCAAAGTGACAAAGATCCCTGAAATCAAATGATGCACAAGGGGAGTGCAAAGAGTAGAGGTGCTGCTGTGGAAGGTGGAAAAAAAAAGTTCACATAGCAAAGCAAAGGTAAAAGGAATCATTTTGGTAGCATCCTAAATTTATTGGAGGTGCAAAAAAAGTTGCATCCATCAAGATGAGTCAAAAGTGTTGGACAGACCAGAAGTGGTGAGCTTGAATCGCATCTATGTAAGATAAGGCAAGGTCTTTTTATTGGTCAGGATAGTAAAGCACTGCAAAAGATTTCCCAGGGACATTATGGGGTCTTTGTTATCCAGAACAGATGAGGAAAGCATTTGTTAGGAATAAAACAGATACATTTGATCCCGGCTAGGATTGGGTACTGCAGAGCAGACAACCTGTCCTCTTGCAGCTCTGATTTGTTGATTGCAGCACAGGAGGACAAGTGCTTAGATGGAAAGATAGTGTTATGTGGGTACATAAGAAGAGCTGAAGCATGGAGATTTTCTTCAGTACAAAAATCTCGGTTATGACTAACTTGTTAATGATGCTCAGACTGAAATTCCTCTTCTGAGCTCCAGAATGGATGAGATATTGGGAGTTTCTAGGTGCTGGGGGGTAGAGACAGGGGACCTAGGCTGGGGATTGTCTAGGTTTGAATTAGAAAATAGTTCACACGTTAACCAACAGAATCGCAAAGGTAGGAGAAATTGTCATGATGCAGTAATAAATAGAGAAATGGGGAAATTATTGAATTTGAATATGGCAAAGAGATGAGAAAAATGATGAAGAGATGTAGTCAGGATATTCACAAAATAAAATATCAAGAACTGGGGAAGTAGGCACAGGGTAAAATGCTACAGAAAAGTAGCTATACAGAACTGAAGATAACCAAATTCTCTGTCCTGAATAGGGGAAAAAAGAAGGAAGAAAAGTTAAAGAAATAAGAATATATTCTTATGACTGCAGTTTCTGAAGGCTGCCTTCTCATGTCAGTTTTCACTGGGACTGCTTGGAGTTTCTCACTAAAAAAATCACATTATGATGTGACCTGTGAAGGCTCTGTTAACATAGTGGGCTGCTCAGGAAGGCAACTATAAAAACCACTTTTTATCAGAAGGTGTAAAGTGTTGTTTCGTGTTTCAGAAGTGATACAGGCTTCTGTAGAAACAGGCCTAAAGCAGCTGCCTTTGATGTTGGCTACAACCGTCAAGCCTGGCTTTCAGACTGATGTTGTGATACTACTGGAGGAATGCTCTGGTTTCATACAAGGCCTTTTACAATCCGAAGGTCAAAGAAATCATGTAATACTTGTACTTGTCCAAGGATCCATCTTAGAGATCTGCCACGGGCTGTTGAGGGCATATTTAATTCAGGCATGATCAAGCTCAGCATTTAAACATTGCTGTATTCTGTTGGAAGCATCTCCAGAGGTTTTTTGATTTAGGGTTGTTTTTTTCCCCTAGTGAAAAGAGGCTTTGATTTAAACGTTCCCCTCACAGTATATGCAACCAAACATTACCACCAAATACACAGAGAGAAGAGACAGAGATAAACTTGTGAGACTCCTTTTGTGCAAGGCAAATGAGTTTGCTGAACGCAAACAGACACCTACAAACTCCCCCAACCCTACAGTCTGCTCTGCATGGGTGGAACCCTTTGTGCAGTGCTGCTGAAGTAAATGAGCACTGTGTGAGCAAAAGGTTGCCTGAAGGACAAGATCCTGATACTGAGGGAACTAAAGCAGGTTTTTAAGATCCTTCTGGCACAATAAGCAGCTTTTGCAGAGCAGGGAAGGCTATGAGGGCTTTTGTTCCTCTTTGTAAATGGGGGTTGTGAACTCCATAATTCTCTCAGAAAGTTGTTTATTTTTGTGTGGAATTGGTTTCAGCTATGTACATGCAAAATCCCCTTTCTGCCCATAGTTTAAGGAATCCCATGGCTTTTCCAGCTCCACAAGCCTTCCTAAGGTTTCCACAGGAGCAGGTTAGAGTCAGCAGGATAATATGCACCTTTGTTCCTGTTCAGTTTCCCCAGAGAGGCACACGTACTTTGCTGAGCATGCTCCACTAAAAGAATCACAGAATCATAGCATGGTTTGGCTTCCAACCACCCTGCGATGAACAGGGACAACTTCCACTAGACTAGGTTGCTCAAAGGCCCTTCCAGCCTGGTCTTGAACACTGCCACAGATGGAGCACTACAGCTTCTCTGAGCAGCCTCTACCAGTACCTCATCACCCTCATAGTAAAGAATTTTCTCCTAATATCTAATCTAAATCTACCTTCTTTCAGTTTAAAGCCATTCCTCCTTGTCCAATTTCTACATGCTCTTGTAAAAAGTCCCTCTCCAGCTTTCTTGTAGGTCCCCTTTAGGTACTGGAAGGCTGCTATAATGTCTGCCCAGAGCCTTCTCTTCTGAATTTGTGCCTGGGATTGCCCCAACGCAGGTGCAGGATGTTCTACTTGGCCTTGCTGAACTTCATGAGGTTTGCACTGCCCCACCTCTCCAGCTTCTCAAGGTCCCTCTAGATGGCATCCCTTCCCTACTGCACGGTGGCTGTACCACACAGCTTGGTGTTGTCATCAGACTTGCTAAGGGTGCACTCAGTCTCACTGTCCATGTTTCCAGCAAAGATTTTAAACAGGGCTGGCCTTAACACTGACCCCTGAGGAATGCCACTTGTCACTGATCTCCACTTGGACTCTTTGAGTGAGACCACCCAGCCAATCCCTTACCCAGTGAGTGATCCGTCTGTCAAATCCATGCCTCTCCAGTTTAGAGAAAGGGATGTCGTGCGGAACAGTGTGGGACAGGCTTGCACAAGCCAAGGTACGTGACATCAGTTGCTCTTCCCTGTGCAGTGGGGATCTGGCCACTGTACTTAGGAGAAGCTTCACTTCAGCCCTCTTGAAGCAGTGAAGATGTTGATCAGTCCTTTAGAAACAAGTCTTGCTGCGACATGCTTTTCCTTAATGGTATAGACATAGCTGTTACCTTGGTCACAACAGCGTGCTATCAGAATCTAGTGCTTTTTACATTGTAATCACCTCATATCTGCTCAGCTGAGGACGAGCAGAGAAATTCAAGGTTGTGGATAGCCTTATGTCCAAGTTATCACAGACAGAGCTGCAATGTTTATTATTATTTTGCTCTTTAACACTTCCTGTCATGAGGCTGATGCTTTAATTGTGGATAACTTTGCCAGATTATTCAGGATCACATTTTAAGTGACAGTATCATGAAGATTTTAACCATCATGGTTATGTTGTGTTGCCCATTTTCCAGAAGTCTGTGTTATTGTTACTGGAAAGATACTGCTCATATTTTCTTTGAAAAAGGGAAATGGGGGTTGTGCCCTTTCAGCTAAAGGACAATGTTTTAAGAAGGAACGGATATAAACAAAAGCTTTCTGGCTGCAAATCAAAGAATTCTTGACCGTTACAGGAGCAAATTTCTAAAGCAGCATTCAGATGGGGTCATGAGTGAAACTGTTTCATGTTTATAGAAATAATTATTTATAAAGAATTACATTATACATTATTACATTTATGCAAAGAACTGTTATATAATTATTTGTATTAGGAGACTTGACTAAGTGGCTCAGAATAGCTCTTCTAAGAGTTTGTATTTTCTAGTCCTTTGGTTTGTGTTAATATAGTTCACATTTTTCGTGTAAAATTTCATCCATTCTTGGGTCTTGACTGTTTTAATTATTCTAGTAATATTCTAGTCCTCAAGACAAAAGGTTTTCTTATTTAATTCCAAGATTAAGCATAACTGGAAAAATCTTTTCTGGTCATTTATATTTAAACAGACAACAGAGAACCTTGGTTTTGCCTTCATTATTTTTCTACAGTTTAAAATTAAGGCTACAACTTTGCGTTCCATTGTATGAACATCAGCAAATACTGTGTGTTTTCTTTGCAGCTCCCATTTTGAAAGGATATTAACTTGTGGGACTGCTGCTTGAGAAACAGACTTCCAGCAAAATCATGATGTTTGCTGTATAATGAACTCCAAGGAGCTCAGAATCATACATCCAAACTGCTCTGGATAAAAAACAAAACATTAACAAGTGTCTCAATCAGTTCATTGACTTACATTGATGCAAATGGAAGACAAATAGAAGAGCGAACCTTTCCCCACCTCATTTGAAAGAATACTGTACAGTAATACAGCTCTTTGGGGGCAACTCTTCAACAATTGACCCCTGTTTTGAACCTGCTTTTGTTTCAGCATTAGGAAGATTAGTTGGGAGAGATCAAAGAGGTCTTTTAGGGTCAGCTAAATGGTATTTCTCTTTGCTTCCCCTATTGGATGGTCTTTGCGCTTATCAGACTTGAGCAAGAAGAATCCACATCACCAAGAGCTCAGTAACACTGACGCACTAGTCTTGCTGTATGCTGTACCTTTATGCATTTGAAAGTTGGTGCTGATACTGCCACTTCAAAGGCTCCATTTCGCTTCAGGGGATTCTATCTTTAAAGCACTCAACATCAGTGGGAGGATTTTCACGTCATGTCACATCCCACTTTTGAAGATTCTTGTTAATAGGGGTCGCCTTTGAAGACTTCCCACTCTTGAGAGGTTCTTCTCACAGTTCTTGTTGCAGGGATGTCTCTCACAAGATCTTTTTAGCATCTCTCCTGAGGATTTTATATCCTTAGGAACACCTCTTAAGCACTTCTTATTGTTTAGGCTTGGGACTTTAGAAGAGTTTTAATAGCCTTTAACAAGTTCCTGCCTGTGGGCCAGATTCAGCAGCCTCTGCTCAATTTTGAGTCCGCTGTAACTAACTCACCTGAGTAAGATGAGTGCGGCCTGGACAAAACTTTTCATGAGCAGTTTTCATCTTTCTTCCATTGCTCAGGTCTATTTAAAGAGAAAATATTATGTATCTGTTGCAAAAATAAAGACACACTGTTTGTTATAATTGCCATTTTTAATAGTGACACACAATTTTGTTTTTATGAAATCTGAAACTAATTCATGCTTAAATCCTGCACTTTTTCAGAGGAAAGTCACATTAACTTTGTTTTCTTTTGATTCTTTTACTCTCAGTGCAGCACTTTTTTGCCAGCCTGGAAAATATCACCACTTTTAGTACTAGAGGCCTTATTAGAAAAAAGAAGTACCAGAAAACTTATTTGAAAGCCTCGTTTCATGAGATTTTAAATCCCAGAGGTCCACATAAGAAACCAAACTACTGAGTACTTGCATGAAACAAGTCTTCAGGCATTTTGAATTTATCACATGACTTAATAATGAGCTCTGTCAGTTGAATAATTCCAGATTTTTGGTTCACGATTTGAGAGTCTAATTCCTAGATCTTTGTATTTTTTGTAGATAAGCTTCAAGGAAGTCTTTTTTAGGAAAAAATAATATTTTTGATGCTGTTTTTATATGTACAAGAAACGGGCAAACTTGATTTTGAAAAGTTTAAAACTGTATTTAAATTGCATAAATCTATTACAAGTATGGGCATTCTCCTAATCTAATTTGATGTAGGAATACACTATTAATATTCTCTACTGTCAGATCTCTTTCTTGTTATGTGTATGTTTTGTTGGTTTGGGGTCTTTTTTTAAATTGACCTGCCTGGCATTGGGATCCTGAAATATGTGTGAATGGTGGAAAACAACATACTTTGGAAAGCTGCAAAGAGAAAAGATGTTACAGAAACATTATATGTCAGGCTGCAAAAAATGAAAATACTTTTGGGAAGTGTCACAGTTAACCCCAGCCAGCAACTAAGTACCAGGATGCTGTTTGCTTACTCTCCCCCCACCACTCCAGTGGGATGGGGAGGAGAGCTGGAAAAAGGTAAAACCCATGGGTCGAGATAAGGACAGTTTAATAATTGAAATAATGTAAAATATTAATAATAAGTGTATCAGTAATAGTAATAATAATAGGAACTTTAAAAAAACAGAGGAATAAAACACAATAAACACAAATGATGCACAATACAATTGCTCACCCTCCACTGACTGATACCCAGGCTGACCAAAGCAGCAATTGGTCCCTTTCAGGTGACTCCCCCCAGTTTATATACTGGGCATGACGTGCTGTGGTATGGAATACCCCTTTGGCTAGTTTGGATCAGGGGTCCTGTCTCTGCTTCCTCCTAGCTTCTTGTGCCCCTCCTCACTGGCAGAGCAGGAGACTGAAAAGTCCTTGATCTGAGTAAGCATTACTGAGCAACAACTAAAACATCAGCACGTTATCAGCACTGCTCTCAGACTAATTGCAAAACACAGTACTGTATCAGATTCTAGGAAGAAAGTTAACTCTATCACAGTCAAAACTAGAACTGAAAGCTTAATGGGGAAGAAAACAGTTACATGAGCATGGGAATAAATGCAATCTGATGTCCAGTGGGTTTGTAACTGATTCACTCATTAACTGAGAAAAAGTACTGCAGGTGCAGTCTGAAGACCTTAGGGGACCTTGACTGAGACCCAGAACAATGATGGACATTTCACTAATGAGGTGGTCCAGGGAGACAACTTACTGAAGCAGAGGAGAAAGGGAGGTTGGCCAAGACGTGTTTTGAAGTACCTGAGAGAGAGCAAAGTAGCAGCCCTAGGAGTTGCAAAGTAAATGTGTATGGAGCTGCTTCAGAGCGAAGGGCTCAGAGGTATTTAACTGACAAAACCCTTGCAGCTAGGGACGAATTCAGCCCCTTGAAAGAAAAAAAAAATAGAGACAACAGGCAAGAGGATAAACTTAAAATAGTGAGGAAAAGAGGCTGTAGAAATGTGAAAAGTTGAAGGCCACTGATCTTCATTTTCAGATAGAAAAGCTCTTCTTTTGGAAGCTGAGATGAAAACTTAATATGAAAGCTTATTTTTAAATTAAAATTATTCTAAAATTCTGTATTATTGGCATGTCATAAAATGGATCGTGTGTAATAACTGATATTATAAAATTAAAAGTAGATGCATTTGAATAGGCTTTCATTTTAAAATGTGTTCAGTGTTTTACAGAGAAAATTGTATGTGCTTATTGAAGACAGAACAAAGCAAGATCATGTCCTATTACTAATGCATCTACTGGCATGTCAAGGTCTTTATTTTTTCTTATGCTATTAAAAGTTCTGTAAAGAGCTATTTTAGTTCAAGGTTTCAAGGATTTTCTTTTCAATAAACATAAGATACTCTGAAGAAGAAAATAGAAGATGTTTTACTTAGTACAGTAACAGCTGGTTTTAATATCCTAGGAAATATGTTCTCGCCAAAGAACAATATTAAAAGCAAACCTTACTGCTCTATATATGAATTGGATAAAAGTAACATAAATGTTAAATAATGAAATAAATACATGCTTAAACAAAATATTTGTTTTCACAAAACTCTCTTGGTTTTCCATAGAAAATTGTTTCTTTAAAGGATTCCAGCATTGCCTAGTCATATCGCATTTCCAAGGCTAAAAATGCCCTTAAATTACTTGCAATATGGATGTTAATCTGATCAGTACTCAGGATGTCTTAGCCTCTGATAACCAGGCTTCTGCTCGAGTGTGAGTCTCCATTATAACTGGATTTATTTAATATCCCTCACCTGAATTCTCAAGCACAATTGTATATCTCTCCTTTCAAAGATACTAATGTTTTCATCAGTAATGTCAACTTCTAACTAAAAATCAATAAGATTTTTATCTTGTCTCACTTTTTCTGAAATCAAGACTCTTCCAATTGGAAATTACTCACATTCATATTGTATGTGATAGATTTTCCACTTGTAATGAGAAACTATTGTGATAAATATCAAACATGACTTTGAATGAAATGCAGAGCCATACAAGGCATAGTCACTAGGAGATTCCATCTTGAATAACATCAGAATTATTTCTGAAGCTAAGAAAGAAAAGATAATTTGAAGCAGAAATAGCTAGTTGGAAAAAAACCCAAAACCCTCACCAAACAAAAACATTCCCAATAATCGGTTCTCACAGTGTAATCTCAAGCAGAAAAATCTGCTTGTTTAATGACCTATTAATCGTAGCACAAAATGATGCCCAATTTACATAACTGAGCAGTGGAATATAAAATTTGGCTGAGGTAAAGTGAACATTAATTAAGCAGCTCTTGTAAGTGGCAATGAGCTTCTCTGCTCTCCCTGAAATTTTTAGTGCATACCCAATAATTTCACTTGGGATTTGGGATATCTTGCAGGAATTAGCTGGCACTTGTCTCCTTGTTTCTCATCTCTGTTGTGCCCTTAATAACGCAAGTTGCAGGGGACACAGTTCATCTTCTCCAGACCCTGTAGATGAGCCCTGAGAAGCTCCTCTCCTAGAAGCTGTAAGTTGCATCTGTCTGAAGCTTAGTATGTGATGGTGAGGATTTGAAGCCGGTGCTGTTGGGAGCAAGCTTGCCAGTCCTGGGCCCTCAGAGACATCCCCATTCCCAGGTGTTCCAGTGGGTATGTGTGTTCCCAGTATACTGACTGCACCTGGCACTGGGATTGGAGCATGCTCTCCTGCAGACTACTTAGATGTTTGCCTGCATTTCGTTTCAAAACAGCATGACAAAAAACATCCCATAACACTGTAATTGCTGCTATACATGCCATGGCCACTTGGCACCTCAAGGTCACAGTGGAGGGATAACCTTGATCGCTGCACTTTGAAAGGACTGATGTTGACTGGGAACACTGGGACATCTCTGTACAGGTCAACTGGTAAATCAACTATTTAGCACAGATATTAGTTCCTATTCATACGAGGTTTGGTTTTTTTTTGGCTTTAGTTAAGGCAATTCATCTTCAGAATCATCTGAAGTTGCATAATAACGTGTTTTCATTTTAGTTCCTTTGAAGAGGTTGCAATTAGTGTATCGAGTTACCTAATGAATGATTAGAAGCAAATAATGGCTCACAGTTATTGTTTCTTGCTGAGGCAAACATCAATTCATTGTTTACAGTTCACTGTTGTTTTGAAGGTTATCTCAGCAATCACAAAGGTGAAAGATTGTTCTCTTTTGTTATGAAATGAAAGGTTTAGATTTTAGATTACAGACAGAGTGGCAGAAAAAACATTACTTTTTAGCAGAAAAAGTAACATGCTGCCAAAATGCTTTAGGTTAACACAAATCATTTGCTTTGAACACACCAGAATAAATGTTACTGCAGGGACTGGATCTTGGATTTCTCATGCCAATTTCTGGCTAACTCTTTTGGACTCGCTCCTTATATTATCTTTAGCTTTGGCTATAGTTTTACACCATCAATAGAAAACTACTCTAAAGACAGTAATTGTTGCTTACAAATTGTTCAGATAGAAAGAGAGAATGTTAATATTTATTCTAAAGACTAATCATTGGAAAGCTTCTGTGACGAATTTTTTTTTTTTTTTTCAGTGGTAGCTGGATTATATTATTGCTTTGGAAAAGTAATATTGCAAGTATTATCAATCAGTATTATCTTTGCATTCCATATATGATTCTATGTCTATGACTTGGATCTTAGTTTTTCACTAAAATACACTGTCTGGCAAAAAGCTGATCTCTGTTAGGATCCGGTAGCAGGTTTTTTCAAACATTGGTATTTTAAAGCTTCAAATTGATTAGAAAAATGGCCACAATATACCGCTTGCTTGAGCAACTGAAGTGGAATGAGAGATATTTTAGTAGTCAACTGTTTATTTAAGGTAAACTCTTTCTTACCACCTTTTTGTTTCACCAATTGAGAGAAATCTAGAGACACACATTGAGTCACAGGCTGCTGTGCTATATGGGTGGAGAATAATCTTAAAGGCTTCCTAAATCAAAATTCTATGTAGGCATATGATAAACTTACAGCACGTAGGTTTCTAGGTAAAGTAGTTATATCACTATAAACAACATAGATATTTGATATGAATATTGATTCACATTGTATTGCTCTTGTACCACCAACATGACAGGTGCTTGCAAATGCTTTGGGGGGTAAATGACGAAGCAGCTATTAAATGGGGTACATATATGTATTATTTCTCATTAAGGTGTCCCAAGCAACTGGTAAGGGGAATGTGGAGAAAGTCCTACAAAACAAAGGGCAGATACAGACTTCCAGGAATACAGATGTTTGCGCACAACTGGAACATGCTTGATTTCTGCCCAAATTGCATTTACGGCTTAGCTGTTGCCCACAGCTGTCTTTTTTGCTGTATAACCTCACAGTAGCAAGGGAAAGGAAAAAAAAGTTTTGAAAAGATGGGCTGAAAAGATAGAGCATGCCAGCTGGCTGAGGTGACACAAAACTAGTTCCATGATTATGGTATTGTGAATTTTTTATCTTTAGTCAGACTGTAAATCAGTGAAGGATCTCTAAATACTAGGACAAATTTATCTTCCTTCTGTCCCCTTATTTTTCTCTCTTTTTGCTGTGACAATAAACCATGTGAACTGAGTATATTTCTGATATCTGTAACTAGCATCTCAAGCTTCTTAAAGAGAGGGGAAAAAAACCCACTACACCAAAGCCCAGACAAAAATAGTCTATTTTTCCATACAAAGTCTCATGTAGCCTGTAGCCCAGAAAAACATCCTTGCAGCAGAACATAAAGAAAGTTCAGTGTCCTGCCAACAGGCATCACTTAAGTGATCTGCCTTTGGGATGGGTAATAACAAATCCTATGCAAAAAAAAATCACATCATGCATGTATGTGCTAAAGCTAGTAGCAGAATGAGCAGTGGTTACCCTGGGACAGAAAGTGCATGATGAGGATTAATTAACAAAGAGAGGGTCTATCATGTGTTTGCTCAGGGCTGGGTGAAATGTCATGAACATGAGCATGGTGAGGTCCATTGCTGTCTCAGAAGCTTGAGACGACTCTCACAACAGCCAGAGAATATACCTTGAATTCTCGACGTTTTTCAGGTAGCACAAGCAACGGACAAAGTGAGGGTTTGTGGATTTTTTTAAGCCAAGGTATTTTTTGTTTGTTCTTGATATGTGGAGCACACACAGCATTGCAGGCAGAGTCTCCACTTATCTCTGCGGTTGCTACAGTGCGGAGCTTCAAGCTGTGCCCCTTGGTCTCTGTAACTCTTCCTTCACACTCCATTCCTGGTTAATAAATGAAGCACAGCATCATTTCCATTTTGTACTGATAGGCCACTTTCCTTTCTGCACATCAGTCACAGAAGCAGTAGGGAGCGGGAAAGGAGGGGCCACCACCTGCAGAAACACCCTTCAGATATGGGGCACAAGGTCACCTTCCTGCAGGGATGCCACAGTTTCCATGGCCTCATCCTGAATACTGAAGGACCATGCCTGAGGATGCTTCAGGAACCTGTCTGCCAGGTGCCACTCTGGTCCTGCTCATACGGGCACCCTCGCCAACACACACAGTCATTTCCTAGAAATCTAGGAAAAGGAAAAGCCCAGGCAGAAAGTTTTAAGAGAAGCATCTTTCATCTCTGCTGGTGTAGAAGAGAAATGATGAAGCTGTTATGTTAGCATCTATCAGAAATAGAGAATAAAATATATTTGAGGGGAGTGTAAGGAAGAGTTTGCACATATAATAATACCTCATTAGTTTGGAAGCCTGCCAGGGCTACAGATTGCTTCTCAACCAGCTGATGGTCTTCCATTAATATGCCTTCTCCCATCCAAATTCCTTCACAGTTTTGGCCTCTGACAGCTCTTGACAGTAAGTTCTGCAGTTGAAATTTGATTCAGGCTAAGAGCAGTTTAAATTTGTCACCAGATACTTTCACTGCGCCTCCCATACCATTCATGGCTTTCTGCTATTTCCCTTCCTGCCATTTCTTTCACCCTGTTTCTCCACCTACTCATGTGCTTTCCAAACACACGTTTTGTGTGGAGGCTTTTTGGTACCCCAAATCATCCCTTCTTTGTATCTTTGCTGTCTGAAGAGGTCTAGCAGGGCTGCATGCCATGTCCAGGATGTGACACATTGTGAATTTAAGCAGGGACTCAAAGAGAGGACATTTTACCTGTGCCTTTCCTAGTAATTCTAAATGTTTCATTTGCCTCTTTGAGTGCTGCAGGGCATTGAACTGACGCTTCAAAAAGGATCCTGTCCTCAATGACTTTAAGATCTCTTTCCTGAGTATATAAAACAAAGGAAGTTTTAACAATAGAGAAAAAGACAGCAATAATTTATTAAAACCCCCACAACAGTGAGTCACCAGTGTAAGCATGCAAATAAGCCAAACACTTGCTCCCACAGGATCTGCATCTGCCGCTCTTTGCAGTTTTGCCACAGAACATCTCCTGAACAAATATTTTTTTCTTTTTCTTTTTTGTGAATGCTTTTTTCCCCTTTGGGTCTCCATTGCCTCTGGCAAACAGCTTGTTCCTGCTGGCTGATGGTGCCACTGGGAGAAGTCTGTCTCATGCTTTTTGTCCAGTGCTGCTACACTGCTCCTGCCCTGGGCAAGCCTGAAGGGTGCCACCCAGCCTACCACTGAAATCTCATCTCTCTGTGTGTAAATAAAGGAGGCAGAGAAAAGGGAGGAGAGTCACTATAGCGGTTGACTCTGTTTTCTTGTTTCTTCCACAGGTACTTGAACAGCAAAATCTGCCACCAAATTGCTTTTCTCTTATCATTCCATATCTGAAACTTACAGCTTCTATGTCTCTATGTCTCATGCAGTGAGAAGCAGCTCTGTTCTCCTCTGATGATGTGTGAGCGCCACTTTGTCTCGGTTACTTCTCCCAGTTTCATCAGCATCTGGTGTCTTCTGCATTCTCATTCTGCATTTGAATCTGCGCCTCTTGCAAAGCTCACCTGGTATCAGAGCCCTGAGTCTACAGATGCTGATTTTGCTCTCATTCCAGTACGGATATTAAAAATCATCATGCAGAAATGTTACAACAGGGATCAGCTGCTCCTTAGATACCTCTTCCTTCTTTCCCAGCCTGTCCTATCCTACAGTAAGTAAAAATGCCTGCTGGGTAAACCCCAGATTCATATTGACTATGTCTGTGGGTCTAAGCGTGTGTCACCTACCATGCTCCAAACTCTTAGCCCCAGGTACTCAAACTGAGTGTCTGTTGGGTAGCACCTGTTTATTGAAATCAGGACATGGGAAACAAGGGGTAATAAAGAAAGGTCTGTTTAATATCCAAGTCTTGCCCTAATGCAAAGATGAGATACGGGCAGTAATTGTATCCAGGTTATAAAGTCTCCCCAGGTTCCTAACAAGTCCTTTTTAATTGTCTACTACTGGTATGATATGGTTGGATTTCTTTATCTGTATCATCAGGGTTTAAAAATATTTTAACCAAAGCAGCCCTGTATCAGCATGCATAGATTCATTATGCAAACGAATCTGTTGCTACCTGCTCTCTGGTTCTTCAGGTAGCAGTAGAGCTTTCTCTCATGAGCTTCAGCATCAATATGCTACAGTAAAATTAACCTTATAAATAGTACCTTGCCACAATTAATATTAGTGCTTCGACCCAGTTTGCAAACATGAACTACAATGCATGCCTTACAATTCTTCACAGGTGGATAAAGAGAGAGAAACATGTAAGCTTATTTTTAACAAACGTGCTTGTCTCTATCCCAATTGCAACAGAGGTATTGCTACCAACACTTAGATTTTTAGGTTTAGTGTTCTGTTTTCATAGCTGTATGATCAAATTATGCCTTAACATAGACTCAAGATGGCCAACACACAGTTCAAACCTGCAGGCTTGTCTCACACAGTGTTTTCCTGCGGCATGGATAGGGAATCCTCACCCCAAAGTTCCTTGTAGCCTTGATCCTGTCTAAACAATTCTCACACAGTGAGGAACATATGCACAACCCTCCAGAGCAATGTGGTTATATAGGGAAGGTGCAGTATACTGCACTGTGTTCCTGAGAACAGTCTGTTGTTGGAAATGCTGGGCTTTGATTTACCACCACAAATACAGACTATTCCTTTGTGTTCTGAGATTGGAAGCCAAACACAGTACTGTGTGAGGAACGTGACGCACCAAATCCTGCTGTTTCTGCTGGCTTGGATGGTGCTACTCAGAGCTGAACTTCTGGGCCTCCCTTTCCTTTTCTGTTACTATTATCACTTAAGTGAAGATGACGCCTGATATGTCTGAAGCTAATTTGTGATCTCTAAAAAGAGGAAGTGTACTGCAGTGCACAGAGGCAAAACTCAAAAAAGCCAGTCTGGAAGTAAAGGTTGATTTTTGGTTAACCAAAGCATCCTCTGTCTTGAGCACTACTAGAAACAAATGTGTCCATCCTCCCAGCAGACCATGAAACAAAACATAGGACACTGCTCAAGGACTCAGCAATTTGGCTTTGTATAGACGAATACCTCCCACTGAAACCAATGGGAATAAGTTCTATATACATATATCGCTGAAGATCAGGGCCATTAAGGCAAGGCAATCTTAAGAAACCATCCAGTGAATCTTTAAAACTGTTTTCTATTAGAGTTAAGCTGTAACCAATGCTCCATTAAGATGGCATACTGGAGTCCTTGGAGACTCTTTAAGTATCCACTTAAGGGAAAAGCTGCTTAATTCTAGTGTGCAGTGAGTATTTGGGCAGTGCTTGCCTTTTTCCCTGGACTCTCAAATGAGTCATGTAGTCTTACTGTCTCTGTTCTCACCTGTGAAAGTGGGAGAAAGTGCCATTGAGTAAGGCACTCGGGAGTGCTCAGACACTGTGATGATTATGACAATGAGGAAAGAACATTTTAAGCATCTGGATAAGTCTGAGCTCAATGCTACAGGAGGGCAAGCATGGCATTTGTGACAGGTGGTATTTCTGTGGCAGCTCTTCCCATTTCCCACTACTTCAGGCTGGAAATTAAGCTCAGAGATTTTTTTTGCCTCCTATTGGCATTCTTTCCAGGTTTAGTACTCTGTTTTCTGAGGAATTATTTAAAATAAATTAGACTGTGATATAAAAAAAAATTAACTCAAGGCTATTCAATGCATCGACAGATTTCTTCATTCTGGGTACAAATAAATAGCTCTTCCCAAAACAGTTACTGCTGGGAACTCCTGTTTAATTTATTAATTTCTGAGGTTCAAGCCAAGTTGAGGGCAGAAACAAAGAGAGGGAGCATATAGATTTTTTACTGAACTGCCTTGTTTTTTAATCTGGGATATCTGCTTACAATGTTAGCTGTTCCGTGCAGAACTGGGATAAATATTCATCCAGGCCTGATATTCACATGCTATCACATACTTATAGATAAAGCAAAAGTGGTCAGGTGTTACACCCCAGAGTACAGCTCACTCAATTGACTCCTAATGCTTCCAGTGTACAACCTGATGTGTGAGCATCATGCTCAAACCAGGAAGGCCGCTGCAAATTTTGTGTGCCTGAACTCTGTCACTTTCCCACTGTCCTATGGGAGATCATAGAATCATAGAATAGGGTTGGAAAGGACCTTAAGATCATCCAGTTCCAGTTCCCCTGCCATGGGCAGGAACACGTCACACTAAACCACGTTATCCAAGGCTCTGTCCAACCTGGCTGTGAACAGCACCAGGGATGGAGCATTCACAACTTTCCTCGGCAACCCATCCCAGTGCCTCACCACCCTTGCAACTTGACCCTTTCTTCTAGACAGTGCCTCTGCTCTCACAGTGCTCCCTGCCTGATCTCATCCAAGATCTGCCTGAGGTTTGCAAAACATGGGCTCAGGCAACCAAGCTGAAGGTTTCATGCTGCTTATGCATCAAGGTCTTTTCTGCAGTGTGCTCCTGTATAAATGTGGGAATTCAAAACAAGTACTGTGAGCCATGTTCCAGCCTGCATGCCTGGGCCTGCTGATACAGGCTGTTATTTGGCTAGCAGCACTAATCAATCAGGCTTCAGGAGTGGACAGAAGTATATTCAGCCAGCAGGCTGAGCCATAAAATCTAAAACTCAGCAAGAGGTTCTTATAAATAGCATGAAACAAAGTAGTGAATATTAATCTTGTGTATCTGCAGGGTTTTTTAGGCTTGATCCTTATTCAAGACAGAAAACAAAGGTCTATTTCTGCAGCAGTCATGAAGGTTTTTCACTTTGACTTATAACTTGTAAGTGATTTCAGAGGAAAAAAAAATGAAAGGTTAACAAAGAAAGAAAGAAAGAAAAAAATCATTCCTGCCTTCTGTTCTTCCTTCTTGCTGCAGCCTTGGCTAGATCATGGCAGCACAAAGGGTCGATGTGGCATTTGGCACAGCCAAGGCGATGAGGAGTGTTGGCAAGGGCGAGCAGGCAGTGAGGTGGTGGAGGGTGGGTATGTGTGGTGCACCCTAAAGAAGATCAGCCACTGATGAAGCAATCTTTTCTTCTGCCAACAACTGATCTATTTTGTGGTTTCTGCCTATTCCTCCTCCCTCCTCAGAAAAGGCTGATATTCCGACCTCTGTGCTGGATGCCAATGAGCTCTTTGTGTAGCTGCCATCTAATCGTGCCAGGAGAGAAACCTGGGGAGAGAGCAGGACAGCTGTGGGGATAAAGAAACATCTTAAAACCTGAGAAGTGAGTAGTGAGTAATACCCTTAATCATGGAAATGGCGATAGACAATCTGTTTCCCATTCAGCAGCTCATGTTAATGGGAGGGACCAGCTGATGAAACTGGCCTTGCTTTTATGAGCAGGGAGTAACACCAAGAGCTGGACCCACCCGCAAGTTGGACCTAAATATTGAGTTTTGTAGCCTTTTCTGTATTACATTCAAAAGTACAAAGACAAGGACACCAGCTGTGTAGGAAACTGGACAGGTAGTTGCACTGGCAATAACAGCACTCAGGAAATAGAGCTCAGACAGGAGGCACTTCTCCAGGAGCCTCCAGGAATCTCAGCAGGATGAGGCTTTTAGGGAATGTCAGGAAAAGGGAGATTATGTCCCTCAAAATAACTTCTGTTTGTTTAACAGCTTCCAAGTGAATTTCAGACTCAGCTCCATGCTATTATCAGACATGAAATAGGTGCTAATGCAAAGGAATGGGAAGCAGCTGTGTGCACAGTTACTGTGCCAGCATTTTCTAACCTTTTAAAGTCTTTTACGCTAGGTATCTAATGCTGGCAGTGTCCAAGAGAGAAAGGGAAAAGGGATGCAGAGAGAAAATAATGTTTCATTGGCATTGGCTCTTCCGTCAGCATCACCGGTGGCTGAAGTGTGTATGTCACTCCATAAAAGAAATAGGGATTAAAGAGTAAGGTAAGCATTGAAGGGAAAATAAGCTATCGGTTCTCCTTCCCTTCCTTTCCCTTCCTGTCCTTGGAGGATTTTGATTAGGCTGCTGTCTGAAAAGCCTGATGGAAGGACCTCGTTGTTCATCTCAGCCTTATGGACCTGTGCCAGGTTTCTGGTCGCATTTATACTGACTTGTCCCTAGCATGATAGAAAAAATATCCTATTTTTAGCAAACAGAAAGATCTAGCATATGGCATGCAGTCTATCATCCTGAGCACTGGACGCCACATTGCATAAAAGGAGCGGGGTCATTTGGGATCACTTCTTGGATGGGAAGACCTCCAAGGACAGTCTCAGTGGTGTCAGGGTTTCAAGAGGCGATGTTCTCTCTTCTGAGCCTGTGCGTCATCTTGCTTACTGACACTAAAATCTTTCATGTGAAGCAAAAGTCATGGTCCTCACTACTTTTGGTCAGGTTTCAAGTTTCACAGCATCCACAATGGTTTTTCAAAACGGTCTCTCTGCCTCCTCAAATAATAGCACCTTATGGCCATATCTCCTGAAAAGCTGTTTATGCACTTGCTTGTTATCTCGTGAATTCTTTGGCCAGTCTGGCTCTGGAGGTTATGAGATGTTTAAGGAGAAATGAGTGATGTGTCCTTATAATGAGGTGATGGGTTTTTATTTAACTGTACTCACCGTTATACCTTTGCCATTCTCTTCTACTTCTTGAATATGCTACCTGGAAAACAAGGGCACTGCAAATCCATTGGTTAACATCACCATAAAATTGGCGTATTATCATGCAAAGGCTAAGGAAAAGGATATTTTGACCTAATTTCTCAGGTATGTGGATCTAGCAGAGCACATGCATGATCAGAACATGCCTGCATATGCATGGATGTTTGGTGATGCCCGTAGATGTCACTGCTGTGGCCTGTTCAGGAACTAAAGGGGGATGGACACATAGATGGACTGAAATGCTCAACTCTGATCTAGGTGCTTTTTTCTTTGCCATACATGTATTTTTCTTAGATGCAGAAGTCCAAGATTCAACAACCCACAGTGGTTGGATGTGACATTAGACCAGTAATTTCTAATTGTATCGTCAGCCACAGATTTTCTAGATGTCATCTAATTGTTCAGGATAAAATGTCTGCCATGTAGACTCAGCCTCTATTTAAGTTATTTGAGATCACTGTCTTTAGATACCGCAGAGATGCTGACATATCTCAGGCCATCTTGTCCTAAAATTTCCCTAGTCCTAAAGTAACTGTTAGATGAATTTTGCTTTGGCACGATCATGATTATGAAGATAGTCTGACATTGCCAGTTTGGGTTAAAATATCTTCTATGGAGCATTTTATGTTTTAAGTGCAAATGATCAGTGTAGACGAGATAAATCTTATTTTCTTGCCATACAAGTCCTGCAGACTCTAAATTTGGAGGCATCTTGAAGTATTTATGAGCAAAAACTTCCCAAGCATTACCTGATTTGGAATTATTATGATAAACTGATATTCATAAATATTTGTTAAGGATTTCTGCCTTCCTAATATAAAGGTGACAAATGAAGCAGAGTGGCCTTTTCCTCTTCCCTTTCTTTCCTACATTGTACTTATCTTTCCATATTAGGGAAAGAAACATCCCTATTTCTTCCACACAGGTGCCTTTACAAACTTCTTTCAGCTGCATACTGATATTCCCTAGCTATTGCACAGGGTGATTTCACCTTAATAAAAACAACATAAAAGTTCACTTTTTCACAAGCTGCATAATGACATTTCTTTTTTACTCCTGTATAGAAACTCTCACAAGTGGCTGAATTTCATAAAAATGCTGGTGTTTTATTGTTTACATTAGAAGGGATTTTTTTCTTTCTTTGAGGGCTTTGAGAAGTTTTCTGTTTATTTCTTCATTTGGTTCATGGACATGTGCAAACTGTTCTGTCTACAACTTCCCTGCATAAACCTCACACAGATTGTTTCATTGGTGCTCCCTAGCAGGTCTATTTCCACGCCTTCTGAAAGGTTTCTGTCTCACCTCTGGCAGTAATTCCCAGACTAAAACTTCTGTGTCAAAATAGCCCTCAACCAATTTTTACTGTACTTAACATGCTGAGTTAGATTTTTGTGATGATGGGGATACAGGAGCTGTTATTAAAGCAGCAGTGTTGCCCCTGCAACATAAATCTAGGGAAGGTCTGGAAGGGGAAAATATAGGACTCACCCAGAATGAGTCACCCTAACTTTAAAAACGGAGCTCCAGGCTCACATAGTGCCTCTGTTTACGCTGATAGTGAGACACTGGCCTAAATCTGCCACCTGTAAACACAGTATGTACTGTGCTCTGTGTATTCTGTACAAAAAGCTTCAGTGGATTCCGGAATCTATCCAGCCTCATCTGGGAAGTTCTGTTGAACTGCAGGGTTTGCTCCTTCATCTTCCCACCAGGCCTGTCTGTTCCTATGTTGTGTTCAGATCACCCTTGAAAACTGCAGGCTGTGAGCAGTTAGCCATCAGCAAATGCCAGCACTGCATCTCCTGCCCCTGATTTTCTTCTCTTCTGCACCTGACCTCTTGTCCCCATTGCCCACTTTTAGAAACAAGCCCAGTAGAAGAAACAAGACTGCATATTTCACTGTAAATATCTGTTATAAATGAAGGAAGAGAGGCTTGACAGTTTCATCTGGGTGAGAGCAGTTGTCAAAGTTGAACTGAAACAGCTGGACCAATAGATTGGTAGACGTATCTTCAAGACAATCTGCATAGGCATTCAAATATTAACACCTTAGCATTGCTTTCAGAGGGGCTTTACTCTCTGCTTAACATCAGGGATGTGTGCTGAGAATTTGTAATCAGAAAATACAGCATGTCTGGAGGTGGAGACATTCCTAAATGCCTGAGTTAACTTCAAGTGCGATATAGTTAAACACAAGAGCACATCCAATCAAAGCACCTTATCTGCTCTGAGCTTTGTTGTTAAGGCCTGTCTGTAATCTGGAGAATTTTCAAACTTCTCCTTTGCAATCTCCACACCATCTTAGTTCCCCCACTGCCCTGATGCTTCTTTTCAGCAACAAAAAATGCTGGTTTCTTCCCTTTTTTTCTGTTTCTTCAGCAAATTCTAGTTGTCCCTCCTTGCTTTTCCACAAATCTTGAAAGGCAACTGAGTGGCCAGTAGTTATTGTAGGTGCTCATCATGGGGCCCATCAGTTCTGCCAGCTATTCCTGCACCTCTTTGACAATGCTGAAGTCTAATTCCTTGTGTGAGGGGGGCTCCACTCCACAGAGCACATTGTGCATCCCAGAGAGAAGAAGCTTTGATTGAGCTGCCACTCAAAGCACAGTGAAGATGATGCTGGGGCTGATAAAGGGAGATATAAAGGTGACTGAGATCACAGACTGAGGAGGGGAAGGAAAGAAAGGCAGACAAACCGTATTGGAGTGCAGCGCCTGAGAAGAATAGCCAGGCTCAATTGTAGGATGGTGGAATAGAAAAGGAGTTTCCATAGAAGTGGTGGAAAAGGAAAGGAATGGCATTTTATGAGTTCAATAAATGGCTGGGATTTTTCTTTGAGCATTGACAGGCCTTCTGTTTTTTGAACTGGTTCATTGGCTTCTAGCCCAACATTTACGCTCCAAGGCAAGCTACTGCTTGCAGTGCTTTAAGGCAGAGAGAGCAGGTTAAAAATACCAGTTTATACAGATTGTCCGATGACTTCAATAGGGGCAAGAACTAATATTTTTTTCTCTATTTTTCTCTTTCTTCTTTCCCCTTCCTACTCCTCCTTCTCTTTCTGAGAGTGGGTAACCAGCTTCACTTAGCTAGCTAAAAATCAAACAACTTTTCTTCCAGTTTTCGAAAACATTTCCAGCCAGGGTAAGGGCTTTGAACAGAGGCAAGGCCACCAGGCATTACAGAGGCAGAGTGGAATAAGGGATTATGAAAAGGTTACCAATGAGCTGAAAGACTTATATTTAGAAACAAAATGAGATGAGAAATTCTTTGAATGCTGGGTTTTAAAAAATAAATTCAGTGGACTTTTCCTAATTTTTCAGTGTCATTTTTTCCATGCTCCATGTCCTTCATATAATGCATTTCTGTATAATTGTATTCCATTAACCAGGTGTACTATAAAAAGCTGTGTTGACTTTCAGGTCCATTGAACTTATCCAACAATGAAGATCTGGCAGCGTACACTATACTGTACAATTAATACAAACCTGAGCTGTAAAACTAGGCTTCAGATTTAAACCTGTGCTTTTTGGAGGTGATAGGATTTGAGACTCTCTTCTTATCAGCATTTGATAAGACTGAGAATGAAGCAATTAATTATGACTGAGCACGTGAAGACAGTGAGAAAAGATGAGCGCAGGCCATCTTCAATAAAATAAAACAAATGATAAACTAAACTAAAACAATAAAATAAGGCAGAGTTTCAAAGGTAGATGATAAAGAGATGGAGGGAATTACAACCCTCAAAAAGATCCAGTTCTTTGAAGACTCGGGTTTCATTTTCAGCTCTTTCCTATGCTGTTTCCAGAATGCTCTAGAAATGTTCCCATTTGTCTGCACTTTCTAGACCCTTGGGATTCCATCCTTAGTCTGATAGCCTGTCACTTAGGTCTGAATACATGCAGGGAAGATACAAGTGTCAGTGGGGATCTCTAATAATGAAGTACAGTATAGAGGCCAATAGGATGAATGATCAATTGTGTTTCAGTTCTTTCTTTATATTACATACTACATCCACTTATTTCCCCTCACAGGTTTTTCTCTGTAATATCATGGTGCTTTGCTCTTCAGACACACTTCAGCTGTGTGTCTGGAAATCACCTGACACAGTTAAAGGAATAAGAAAATTCATAGATATGAAAAAAATATGCTGATGAAATGCACGCACATTTTCTCTCTTTACATATACTTTCTTTACACTATGTAATTCAGACTGCTCAAATATTTCAATGAAATTCATTGGATAATGTATCCCATGAAAAAAATATTAATATTTGGAATATTATTCCTTTTTCATATCCACTCATTTTTAATCCTATATTTGAATTACCTTATGACTTTTGGCGTTGGATTTTATGGCATTTACCAGATGAATAATTCAGCCAAAACCTCTTTATTGCAACTAATTTGTGCTGGAATGATCTGTAATGCAATGGCAGAATTTTTTCATGACATAAATACATGCATCTGCATTTGCATGCAGGCATTTCAGATCTGCCATCTGGCACCTCCTTCAGCAGAAAGTTAGCTCTCCTTATTTCTTAAAATTTGACCTGTGACCTGTTCAATATTAAATGGATTTGCAGGTGGACCTCTCGAGACCACATCTTGCTCTAAAATAAGCAAAATTCAACTTTGAAACAACTAATTCGGGAAGCTGTGGCTGCCCCATCCCTGAAAGTGTTCAAGGCCAGGTTGGATGGGACTTTGAGCAACCTGGTCTAGTGGAAGGTGTCCCTGCCAGTGGCAGGGGGTTGGAACTGGATGATTTTTTCAGGACCTTTCCAATCCAAATCTTTCAATGATTCTATGATTTCTGCCACCTCTCTTGCTTTCCACAGTAGTTTATGATGAGGTTGTTACCTGATGTTTTGATTTAAAATTGGGATATATTGGAAAGAAATCGAAGGCCATTTGAAAAAACAAAACAGATTAATTTGTAAAAGTATGAATGTGTAAGAAAGTCACTAACCTTGATAATGCCTCTTTAAAGTTTTACTGTGGTTCTTTTGGTGTGGTGCTTTAATTTGTATCTGCACAGTGTCTGCGCTGACACGTCAACCCCTACAAGTTATGGTGAGCCAAATTTGAGATTAGAATCCAGGCACTTAATTCCAGGAACAGCAGTAAATATTACCCATTAACTACAGATGAATTAGTGGCAGTATTGAACTAATGTGAACTGGGATTTCTGGAAGATATACAGTTGCATAGGAGTGGCTCTGCTGATAAACACATTTTCTTATCGCACTTTTCAGCAAAGCATAGCTACTTGAACAACTTGGGCTTGGCTTGTCAAGCAATTACACCACCAAGCAGGTCTCTTCATGCCTTAGATACACCAAAACTCGAGGAAAAAGTGTTGTTTTAAAAGAGACAATACGACATGTGATTGCATGGCTCTTAGAAGTGATTAATGCAGATGGCTAGCCCTGGTTTTGTCTCCAGCAGTAACTACAAGCCAAGAGGACTGTGTGCCCTGTTATTCGAAGAGCTGTTATTGGAAGAGCAAATTCCATCCTAATACCCTTGGATGTTGGTAGAGTGGCTATCTAACCCCAGATAGCCAAGATAAAACAGAAAATAAATTGTGCATTACCTCAACATGGATTCATGTTTTGGTTTACTTGCAGGTGCTTTTCTTTCAGTCCCTTTCACTGGCAGACTGAAAGTCTTTCTTTCTCAAATGTAATTGTGTTTGTACAGACATTGATATGGGCTGGGGTGGATTTAATTTTCTCTGTAGAAACTGGTGAAGGGCTGTGTTTTGGATTTGTGCTGAAAACAGCGTTGATAATTCAAGGATCTTCTCCTTACTGCTGAGCAGTGGTTATACAGGGTCAAGGCCTTTTTTGCTCCTCACACCACATCACCAGTGAGCAGGCTGAGGCTCATAAGAAGTTGGGAGGCGACAAGACTGAAGTAGCTGACCACAACTGACCAAAGGAATATTCCACACCCCGTGGAGTCATGCTCAGCATACAGAGCTGGGGCGAAAAAAAGGAAGGAGGGGATGTTCACAGTGATGGCATTTGTCTTCCCAAGTAACTGCTACAGGTGATGGAGCCCTGCTGTCCTGGAGATGGCTGTTGCGAGCAAGAGACTGTCAGCTGCCATGCTCTAGACTGGATGCATCAGGGCTAATTACATTTTGCTTAACCAAAACTTTCCATAAACTTCTGATTAAAGTTTGTTCTGTATTTCTTCTAAAATCTAATTGCGCTGTGACAGTATTGTCTCCATGCTCCAATCAAAATATTCTTTAATGGGGTGTGAGTTATGGCCCACATATGCAGCTGTTAAGAAAGCACTTAGAAGCTTTATGGGAGGAAAAGCACATTATGTTGCACACACAAACATGATTCCTGAGCGAAATTGTCACAGAATGAGGACAATAAGCAACTAGTTGGTTGTTACAGGCTGTGCCAGTAAGGTTAATATATCTCTGTATTATCACTGTATCTGAAACTTACTGTGGCAGGTAGCATGTAAAATCTGCTTTGATCCCTGTGTCTGTAGAAGCCAAAAGAATCTTTAATTGCCAGAGGAACTTGTCTTTTGGATTTTGCCTTTTATTCAACTCTTTTATAATAATAATATTATTCTATCACTTTTAGTCCAAACATTTTTCAAATTCAAAGATGATCCTGTGTTGTGAGAATGGAAGTTATAATCTGTCTCTTCCTTTCTTGTAGTGGCAGACAGTACTTTCTTTCTTTCCTTTATGTAAGAGAAGTTGCTGTGAACCAGAATCCAGAGGAAAAACACTTGCTCGGATGAAGAGGGCCTGCCCACACAGCGGGTCTGCTGCCATCAGCTGGACCATTCTTTCTCACAAAGAAATATGTTTTCTCACCCATATAGTGGTTTCTGCTGTTTGTAGCTTCTGAGCAGCAGCAGAGAGAAGAAAATTCTCTGAATTACTGCATGACTTCCTTTCTGAGGAGGAAATACACTCATGGAGAAAAACTACCTCTTTCTCAGAAGTTTCCAGAGTTTTGGTGAGCAAGAGCAAAGGAAACAATAACTACTAATGAAGCAAGGACTATCGATGCAGAAACCATGAACAAGGTCAATACTTTCAATTTTTCCTCCTTAAGCCAGTGGCCCACAAACTCGCACCCTGAGGATCTCTGGGTGCAGGAAATAAAGTTTTCATACAAAGTGGGTGTTTTTGCTGACAATATTCTTTCTGTTAACACCATCTTTTTTTTTTTTTTTTTTCCGAAACATTGCTAGCTTTTTGAAGATTTACAGCTTTGTCTAAGGCTCCACTGCAATGGCTTTTGACCATGATTCAGAAGTTATTTGAGGACATGTGTACAGCTCTGTGACCTCATAGATTCCATATGACCAGGCTCATCAGCAGTGCTTATTCGTTTAAGTAAATGAATACAGGTTTGTGTGCCTATAATTGGGACTCTCTTGGCAGATTCAGCTAAAAGAGTGTTTCAGACTAATACAACTTGAGTAACAGTAACTTGCCAGACTTGGTTATGCCTTTTCATGTTATTTCTTATTTTCTACTTAAGTATAAGCTACATATTAAAGACTGATTGCAAGAATATAGAAAACAAATGTGGAAAACGAGCCAGCTGGAAAGAAAAACTGATAAATTTTCAATAAATTGTGATTCTTCATTATGTGAGGTGTAATACTGACCCCAAATAAGATATACTATAGCCTAAACTGAGTAATTTAAAGGAGAAACATACGCTCTGTTATCATTCAGACATTCAGGCATCTCATTACATTGCAGCAATATTTCTTTTGCCATAATTCAGCAAAAAACTCTATTTGCAATAGAGAATTAATTTTCCTAATTATGGTCTGCTACAGACATTATAATGATTTGTTGTCAATGTAAATTATCAAGAGGTGTCACGTTGTGCAAAATTGTTTAACATGCTATCATACTTTATAGGAAATACAGGATTTTCTTGTATTGTTTATCTCTGTGACCCTTTCAGGGAATTTCATTTGATTTATTGATAGTGGCAGAGGGAAGACAGCAATTTTTTATTATTGTAATTTCAGGTGCATCGATTCTTTCCTATTAGCTCTTTGAATGAGATTCTAATGCTTTTTTTCATGTATTTATATCTTGCCAGATCATGTCAGATGCTAAACACATTTAGCTCTCACCTATTTAAAGATTTAATCTACTGACCTTTTTATCTGACAATATATTTGCCTTGCTTTTGCGCTGGTAGATAATCTGTTAATAAAGATATTCAAAATAGGCTGAGAAAGTTTGGGCTGTTCAGCCTGGAGAAGAGAAGGCTGCATGCAGACCTCATAGCAGCCTTCCAGTGTCTGAAGGGGGCCTATAAGGATGCTGAGGAGGTACTCTTCATTAGGTACTATAGTGAGAGGACAAGGGGTAAGGAGTTCAAAATTAAACAGGGAAAGTTTAGATTAGATATAAGGAGGAAGTTCTTTACTGTAAGGATGATGAGGCACTGGAATGGGTTGCCCAAGGAAGTTGTGAATGCTCCATCACTGGCAGTGTTCAAGGCCAGGTTGGACATAGCCTTGGTTGGCATGGTTTAGTGTGAGGTGTCCCTGCCCATGGCAGGGGGGTTGGATCTAGATGATCTTAAGGTCCTTCCCAACCCTAACTATTCCCTAACTATTCTATGATTCTATGATTCTATGAAAATATAATTAATTATTAAAGTTGTCATTTAACATGCAAAACCACTTAGTCTTAAGAACAGCAACTATGCCAGCAATTAAGCAATGTGCTTGAGTAGGTATTTATGTAATGAGATAGATAGCCTAGGAATGTGATGGAGTCCTCTTTAGTGAAGGTTTTTAAGATTGATGGTTGAATAAACCATGAGGGAATGGTGATATGGAATTAGCTGATTGGCAGCAGGCTGAAGGCAGACAGCTTAAGTAAATGATCATTTTGTCCAGCTGACATTTCACCTGTCTAGTTTTCTGTGTGAAAAAAGTCCAGTGCAGAAAAAGTGACTAGGCAGTGCCTCAAAGAATTTGAAATAAGTCTGTCTCAGGAAAGCAATCTGAGTAAGTTTGCTGCCACGTAAATTAGCACTGTTTGATGTGGTGCATCCAGTGTCAAGTATGTCCTCAAAAGAAGGAAAAGCCTGAAATATTAATCAAGAAACTGAGTTCAAAGGATATTATGAATATCTTGCATTCATTTTATATTAACCAAAGAAATGGAAAGTGTTTTTTAATCTTGTGGGCAGTACATTTATTTGTTCACTAATGCCTGAGAAACAGCAGGTCCTGAACAAATGGATGGCATGAGGAAGAAAGAGTGAAAGGTTCTTGTATAAAGAAGGCTATAAATTACACCAATTCTAACTTAATGGCAGAATAATAATAAGCTTTAATAAAAATTGATTCTTGTTTGTTATAGGTGCTATCCAGACATAAGGTTCAAATACAATCCACAAGGAGCCATCTGGAAAATAGTATGCATCACAACAAAATATTCACAGATCATGATAACATACTCTCTGTTTGTTAATTTTTATACTGAAAGCAGTAAAGCTATTTAAAAACAAAAGTCACAGCTGATGAGTTTCCATCCTTAATTCAGTTTCTTTTAATTAAAAACTCAATAGAAAAAAGCCTACAGTAAGTTTATCTTCTGGACTAATGGAGCACAACATTTCATTTGTTAAAAGTAACTCAAAGGACTGTAAAATAACAATTAAAAATTAAACAGTGAAACAAGTTAAACAAAGTTAAACAATGAAATGAGTTTGCTTGAAGATGCTTGCATTCAGATCCATTCAAAATGGTGAATTATATTCTATATTTTCCACAGACCTTGAACCAAATCCTTAATCGCTGCTTAAACCTAGCATCAATTTTGTTTCCACAGCTTGCAGTTCATTTTGCACTGGCTGCACTGATCACGAGAATCTGGTTGGCATAAATCAGTGTGTCTTTGCCACCAAAGAATATCAACCCAAACCCGCACAACCTTGACTGAGTGAAAATATGGGCCAGTGAAGAACTTTAATCTCCTAGGCAGAGAGTTCTTTTTTCTATTTCTGTTCTTGCTCTTACAAAAAGTGTGACAGTTACACAACAATAGGAAGTCACCAACAAGGACAAGGGCCCAAATCTGCTAGTGCCTGCACAGACTAATACAAAAACTAATCAAAACTGAAATATAAAATTGTCATTTCAGACAGAACTGGGCTGAAGATTGCAAGGAATCTGGGGCCTTTTTGATTAACAAAGGTCTTGTTTAGCTAAATGCGCTGTACAACATTTGTTATCCTCAGCACACATCATTTTCTTCCTCCTTGTTCCTGGTAGAGGTACTAGTATGTAGCATTATAGTTAAAAGTAAACTATTACAGATATATAGGTCCATAGTAGTATAAAGGGGCTTTATTAACACAAATTATCACTTTGTTTATCTTTTTGCCTCTTTCATACTGTGAATACTTTATTAAGTGATAATAGACTTCAGAAAGGTGACAGGGAACACAGTGTGGTAATATTTATTTTAAAATCAAATGTTCCATAAGCTTTCTTCAATAGTCATGAGCAATTTTCTTAACATCTTGGTGATTTGTACTAAAATCAGTGTCCCTAATCAAAAGAAATACAAAAATATAAGGTTCCTGGAAGACTTTATAGCAATCTTCCAGTACCTAAAGTGAGCATACAAGAAAGCTGATAAGGAAATATTTTTCAAGGGCATATAGTGACAGGACAAGGGGCAATGACTTTAAACTGAAAGAAGATAGATTTCAGTTATATATTAGGAAGAAATTCTTTCCTGTAAGGGTGATGACGCACTGCCCAGAGAAGCTGTGGCTGCCCCATCCCTGGCAGTGTTCAAGGTTTTGACCTATTGGGTCTATGGAAGGTGTCCCTGCCCCTGGGAGGGGGTTAGAATTAGATGAGTCCCTTCCAAACCAAACCATTCTATGATTGTGTGATTGTATGATTTATTCTATGATTCTACGATTCCATGAAATGTTGCTTTCAATTGCAGCTCTGATAGTGAATATGTGCAAGTGTCTACTAAAACCACAATAGCTCAGAAAAAATGCAAACATTGCAAAACCAAGAGTCCAGGTTCTCAGCAACTGGATACCCTTGCTACTGTGTTAATTGTAGGGAGCAGAGAAGCAGTAACAGAAAGGTGGGTCTGGATGACCATCATGTTGTTGTTGGAATAGCACTGATACGGTTTCAACCATGACCAGCTTCAGCTTGTACTTTTTGCACACCTCTTTTTTAAAGGACCTCAGATTTACGTATAGGCTTCTGCAGGATTTCAGGACTTCTTTTCTGGTTGTAGGATTCTTGTTTGGTTACTTTGCAAACTGTTTATACAACTATAGGGGGTAGGATTCATGGTATGACAGGATCCCAGCTGTATCCGCAGTGCTTATAGTAGACTCCCAAATGTTGTATCGCACAGAATGTGGTGACTGGTTTTGGATACTCCATTTTTTCACAAAGCAAACAAAGAAACAAATGAGGGTGATATAAACACTTCACAAATATTTTTAGTTGGAGGCTAGAATGAGATGTGGGGGGAGATGAAGAAGTGGAAAGTGTAGGTATGTACATTCCCTTAAAAAGCACCCGGGAAAATATGTTGTGCTGGGTAATGATGAACTTTTTCCCCTCAGACACACGGGGAAATTGTACTGAACCATTACAAATAAAGCAAAGAAAGTGAACCTTTGCTGAGCACCGCTTTCTTTCCTTATCGAGTTGTCATGGTTTCAACCCTGCTGGCAATGAAGCCCCACACAGACACTCACTCATATCCCCCCACTGGTGGGATGGGAGAAAGAACAGGAAGAGTAAAACTGAGAAAACTTGTGGGCTGAGATAAAGACAGTTTAATAGGTAAAGCAAAAGCAGTGTGAAAAAGCAAAGCAAAACAAGGATTTCATTCACCACTTCCCATCTCAGGCAGGTGTTCAGCCATCTCCAAGACAGCAGGGCTCCATCATGCGTAACAGTTACTTGGGAAGAAAAATGCCATCACTACAAATGTCCCTCCTTTCCTTCATCTTCTTATATGCTGAGCATGATGCCATATGGTCTGGAATATCCTTGGTGTCATTTGGGGTCAGATGTCCCACTTGTGTCCTCTCCAACTCCCTGTGCACTCTCAGTCTGCTCGCTGGTGGGGTGGCATGAGGAGCAGAAAATGCCTTGACTCCACTGAAGTGATGCTCAGCAGTGACTAAAATATCTCCCTGTCATCAGCACTGTTTCCAGCACAAATCCAAAACACGGCCACAAACCAGCTGGAGAAAATTAACTCTATCTCAGCCCACACCAGCACAGCATGAAGAAATCTCAGTTTACTAATTTTGTAAAATAAATCAATAAATTTTGAAGACAATTCTTATTTTTTATAGGCCAATTAAGACAAGTATTTGGGAGAAGAGAGGATCACTTCTCTAGTCCTGCTGATCATGCTGTTTCTGGTACAAGCCAGGATGCTGTTCACCTTCTGGACTATCTGGGCACAATATGGGCTCATACTCACCTGGCTGTTAACCAACACCCCTAAGTCCTTTTCCACCATGCAGCTTTCCAGCCACTCTTTCCCGTGTTTGTAGCGTTGCATGGGGTTGTCATGACCATAAGTTCAGGATGTGGCACTGGTCCTCACTGAACCTCATACGATTGGCCTTTGCCCATCGACCCAGGCTGTCCAGATCCCCCTGCAGAGCCTTCCTACCATTTAGTAGATCTACACTCCCAACCAACTTGGTGCCACTTGCAAACTTAGGGAGGGTGCACTCAATCCCCTCAACCAGATCACTGATAAAGATATAAACCAAAACTGGCCCAAATACTGAGCTCTGGGCAACACCACTTGTGATCCCAAAGACACAATGCATATTGCTTCTTTTCTTGGGTGAAAGCAACACAGTTATTAGGAAAAGGATCGTAATTGACCTCTGGGAAAGAAGAGGGAACAGAAAATTAGGTCTAGCTTTCTGGAGTGAAATCTGGTTTGGGTCAGGCAACCACTAAACAGGTACATGATTTAGATGTGATTTCATGTTCTTTTACTGGGAGAAGATGAGATGCTTTCATGTAGACCTAAAGAAGAGACCTGTGTTACTTTTGAAACCCTGAAGAGATTCTGTTCAGGCTCTTCCTCCTCTACACCACTATCACCCAGTGGGAATTTCATATCCCTCACCAGACCTTTTTCCCTGCTGCCTGTGGGGCCATTGGTGCTCCCCTTGGTAAGTATTTTTTTTTATCTTTAAACAGTGAAGGGAAGGAAAATGTCTTAAAACCCAAACAAAGCTGATGCTGTTGAGAGCATCTTACCCACTGCAGACACATTTGATGGGATATTTACTTGACAGCTCCAAGTCCTTCCATCCTTTCATGCCTTATGGTCTTAACAAAGCCAGATTGGTACAGCTCTTCCTGTGGTTACCCCAGTAGCTTTTCAGGTAATGCTGCCTCCCTCTGAGTTTCGAAGCATGAAAATCTCAATTACTCATGTACAATGCAAACAACCTATTTTCATTTTATTCATTGCAAGTTTGTCACCAAATCATTCCATTACTGTTGTCTTTCAGTGTGGTTTTTTTATTCTGGCTTAGGAAATAATTGGTAAGATGGCAGGGTTGAAGATGACTCCCAAGAATCAAGGATTATTTTCATTTTGGTTTTTTTTTTCTCCCCACCATAAATATTTTTATCCTTTTCAGAAGTGTGCTTATTGGGAGCATCCCCCCAGTTGCTCAGTCAGTACTGAAAGTACATACAATACATCCCACATTATAGATGATAATAGAAAGAATGTCTGTGACATTTCATCTACTTATATCAGGGTCTGTGATGTAAACCTCACTGATGACATCCAAGGTGTCTTGCAGAGATAAGGCGATACTGTTTGCTCATATTGTGAGGGAAAACTTTGCTGGTTTCTGTTTAAATATTTACTGAGAGTGTGTTCATCAGGACAGTTCCTTTCTATAGAGAAGCACAGCTGGAGCTATGCACTTGTGTATTGGGCAATTATTTTACATTCTACAGACCATAATTTGGGATCGGAATGCTAATTTCAGTCTTAGTTTTCAGGGAATTGTAGGCTGCAGGACACGTGGTGTCCTTGACCAGCATTTCATAGCTACTGAGCATACCACTTTGGCAGAAATGTTGGTTTAGGATTTCAGACTGAAAATAAGGAGATTTTTATCCCTTAAATTTCCTTGAAAGGAAGGTAACTCAAGACATGTCAACAAATTTTCTGCAAAGAACAAAGTTAGATTCTTGTTCCAGACTATGTCTTCCAAACTTAACTGGTCAGATTACAGAGAAAGAGTGGGTTAATTGCTTTCAATTTACTGCTAATTAGTAAAGTATTTATGTGCCTTTAATGAGCACAGACTCTTCAGAAAGCCATCCCTCCTCTTGCAGAACTTGATTCATCCTGAAGGGAAGGAAGTCTTTCCTTTACTTCTGTCTGCAGACCAGAGCTCACAGCCATGACGAAACATGCTGCCTCAAAATCTCTGTGGTGTTTCTTACAAACTCTTGAGGTGCTACAGAAAGGTTAGGGTGGCTCTTTAACCAGATGGGAACATACTGGATGTCAACCCTGAACTGAGAAGTGAGCAGTACAGTGATGAATAGAAGTGCAGGAGCTGAGGACTTGGTGGCACTTTTTCCAATCCATGCAATCTAGCCTCCAGTCATGAATAGGGGACAGATGCATCCTACATTTGAATACATGACCCCTTGCAAAGGAACTGACAGCAGGAACTTTGTTTTCCTGACTAGAGGGTGGTGGTGTAAGCAGCAAGAGTGCCTAGTAGAAAATGAGGAAGAGGTCCCTCTGTTACAGGCTCCTTAGTGAGAAAAGCTATAAATGAGACTGGTACACTAAAGTGTTACCTAGATATTGATAATTAGAAAAAGGTTAAAGGAGGAAGAAAAATAGTGAGCCAGTTTGCTGAACAGGTGCAAGAAGCATGGGGAATAAATATAAGAATCTGTGGATCTTAATTAAAATACACTGAACTGGATTGGCAAACCAGAAAGCTGGAGGAGGCAAGTGCAAATAACTGGAAGTATAACATTGTCTGCAGATGGTTGGTGTCTTTTTCTGGAATGGGATTGCCATTTTCAATACATTGTAAGCTTAAAATCTTCTTCCAGCCAACTGATATCCCTTCACCAAACCAGGTGCCTTAGAAAAGGCTTTGAGCTGGAAATACCTCTCAAACATTTGTCCCTGAGAAATAGCAGTGATTGCACAGTACCCTACAGACCAGGCTTCTGGTACTGCTGCATATAACCATAGAATTATAGAATAGATATGGTTGGAAAGGACCTTAAGATCATCTAGTGCCAACCCCCCTGCCATGGGCAGCAACGTCTCACATTAAACCATGCCACGCAAGGCTCTGTCCAACCTGTCCTTCAACACCACCAGCAATGGAGCATTCACAACTTCCCTGGGAAACCCATTCCAGTGCCTCACCACCCTTACAGTA
>JANRGW010024262.1:0-48234 GCA_024733675.1 Psilopsiagon aymara
CTCTTCTCCAGGCTGAACAGCCCCAACTTTCTCATCCTATCTTCATAGGGGAGGTGCTCCAGTCCCCTGATCATCCTCGTGGCCCTCCTCTGGATTTGTTCCATCAGTTCCATGTCCTTTTTATGTTGAGGACACCAGAACTGCACACAGCACTCCAAGTGAGGTCTCCTGAGAGCAGAGTAAAGGGGCAGGATCACCTCCCTCGACCTGCTGGTCATGCTCCTTTTTATGGAGCCCAGGATATGGTTGGCTTTCTGGGCTGCAAGAGCACACTGCAGGCTCATGTTCATTTTTTTGTCAACCAACACCCACCCCCAAGTCCTTCTCCTCAGGGCTGCTCTGAATCTCTTCTATACCCAACCTGTAGCTGTTCCTGGATGTTGACAGGATGTAAAAAAAAAAATTACCTATAGTAATAACTTGGCTACTTTTAGCATCTTCTCTATAACTCTGGTCGTGTGGAGACACAGACGGTTTGTGCTAGAAGGTGATCTTCTACCTATCATGGCATCAACTGAATGGACAGTTTCAGAGTAAAATGGACAAGGGGTATGTTGTCAGATGGGAGCTGGATCAGCGCGTGTTATCTTTGTTCTGCAAGCAGGGCCAGCTGGAAAACCTGTACCTTGGGAGTACATGCATATATCTCCTTAGTTTGGTTTCTGGCTTGTCCACCTGCAGGAACTCGTGCCATATGAAGCAGTTCCTTGACTCCTGATCTAAATTCTGCCCAGAGCAATTCTTTGTCCTGTGGTGATCCAGGATACTGTTTTTCCAAGTACACATGTGCTCTCATATTGATCCTGCTCTTGCAGCAGAGCCTTTTAGGACTCTTCCTACTGAATTAGGCTTTTGCTTTTTAGGACCCATACAGAAGTCATGGCCCCACAGAGCATGGGAGTCCTATGTTCTGCATGATAAGATTTGTATATCCCTGTGTAGCTTTTTCTTCTTATTGGCCAGGTTAATTAGTTCAGAGAAGGACACTGTTTTCCATTCTCAGAAGTGATATTTCTGTTAAAGGGTTTATGCTTTCCACTGAAGAGCACAAACACATCTGCATTTTTACAGCTAAATTGCAATGACCTTGCAGTTCTGTGTTAGCTTTTTGAACTGTAGTTTTGCTATGACTTTTTTTCCTAGATAACAATACAAACGTGTATCTAACAACACACAGTTCCTGGAAAAGATCCTGTGATGAGAAGAAAGAACTAAACGTTAAGTGAGGCACTGGATTTGTTTCAAGCTTATTAAACTTTATTCACAGCTGGGAATAAAACAAGGTGCTGTAGAATAGATTGAATTCATGCCTGTATTTGTGATTGTATAATTGAGGGTAGAGTCATTTGTTTATGGTTGAGCCTTTTGCTGTAAAAGATGAAGTGCCAGACACTGGCAGTTTAAAAGGAGTGAATTTTAAGACAGGAAAGTTCCAGAAAGAAAAAAAACCAACAAAAGCCAACAAACCCAAACAAACCAAAAAACGTTTGAATTGCCAACAACACTCTAAATAGAAAGCACAGGAGGCATGAACTCCTAATCAAATTTTCAGTTCCTAATTAATTGCCCAAAAGATTAGAGCATCTTACTGCATCAACATTAGCGGGGGATATGACTGCTAACTGGCAGGACGTTGTAAGTTATGTGGCAGTGAGCAATGCAGTACGCTGAGTAACAGTGAGAACAGTTTCACTTTCTTGGTGTTGACTAGCTTCAAACTATCCCGACAGTAGGATTTCATTAGCATTGCGTGCTTGGGTTGGCAGTTATACTAGATTTGACAGGATCAGGTGAAAATCAGAAGAAATGCTACTAGCAGGTCTCTGTGTTGTTGGGACTTTTTTGTTTGTTTGGGGCTTTAATCTTTTCATTTCACCCCCTTCAGAGCTCCAGTAAATGCAAGCATGTCTTCCTCAATGAGGCAAGCCTGAAAGCTACAGAAAGTGCATGGGCTCTTGAATGTGCCATAATTTATGTTTATCAATTCAGCACACATAGTTTTTTTGACATGTGCTTCCTGCCTGATTTTCTAACAATCCTTTCTTTTCCGCAGGTGGCCGTGATAAACGAGGTGGTCCTGTCTTGACCTTCCCAGCCCGCAGCAATCATGACAGAATAAGGCAGGAAGACCTTCGGAAACTTGTGACTTATTTGGCCAGCGTGCCAAGGTAAAGCTAGAAAGAAAACACTTCAAAGCTTAGGGTGAACGGGTGGGTGGGGAACTTGTTCTTGGCAGTTGCTGATTTCCAAGTATTAACATTTAGTACCTTCAGTTCTTGTGATGGAGGAACAAAAGTGTTCCCTTCCTCCTCCTGTGTATGCTCTCATGCACCAAGGCAGGAGCCCCAGAGTGGAGGCAGTGTGAACAAACCCAGGCTTCAGGCTCATGGCAGCAAGGAGGAGCAGCTCTCATTCCCCATGTGGCTCTTCTAAAGGAGTGGAAAAGGAGGAGAGTGCTTAGAGGCCTGCATTAAATATAGCAAGCTGGAGAAAGCCTCCTATGTGCTGTTGCCTTTTAATGCCTTATAGGAAGTTCAGGAGAGCTGGGGTGGGGGACTGTAGTGGCTGGCGAGGAGAGCTTGCCCATGTGAAGAGGATGATCTTCTGCTCCAGCACTTCCCAGAGCTCTCTCAAGTCTCAGGAAGGAACATGGGTGGATTAAGGGGGAAGCTTTCAAAGAAAAGCGTTTCAAATTTTCTGCATGTAAACCAGCACCTTTTCCTACAGCATTAGTCCCCGTGTCCCTCCTCCCCATCCCTTTCCCAGGGGTGCTGGAGGAGAAGTCTGTTGCCAGTGCATGTTTAGCTTTGCAAGCTTTAGGAGACAGTTTATAGGGCTCAGTGCCCAAGTAGGTATTTCTTAGCCACTGTTTAATGCCTCTGAGAGTACAAAACTGTGTATGTCCTCATCTAGTTTCCTTTCCCTGTTTTCAAGCTTGCCAAATATCCTTACCCAATAGCCACTGCACCAGTTACTGAGGTGAGTGTTACCCCCCGGGCAAGTGAGGGGCTGAGAAGGGATGTTCAGGGTTGCAATAACACACCCTGTGTCGCCCAGGAGTTCCTTATTTTTTAAACCCAGGGTATGACCAGATAAACAGTGCTTGTATTTTGCAAAGAGTGTGAAGTTAACACCCGAAGGGCAAAGGGGATTGACTGCATCTGAAAGTCAGGAGTTAAGGGTCTCAGAACACACTCAGTTCCTTAAACGTGCACAATGCAGAGAACAAAGGTCTCGTGTTTGGTATGGATGAGGGCTGAGGACTGTTTGAAGACTTATCACTTGGCTGCAGAGAGCAAGGGGCAAACACAGCTGCATGTGCCAGATCTGCTAGTGCTTCTTTCCTGTATGTCACAAGTCCTCTGGCAATGTATTTTTTGCTGTGTTGGACTTCTGCTCATCGAGGTTTTACTAATAAGCTGTATTGGTTTGGTTTTCCCATCACTCCCCTTTTTTCCCCTCTAGCCATCTCTGTTTTCAACCATATTGTGAGAGAGATTACAGGCATGCTGTGGGGCTGGGAGAGCAGTAGGACACTCCCTGGGAGTGAGTGTCCCAGGGCTTGGCAGTCCCCATCAAGCTGCTGCAGTAATGAAACTGCTCCCTTCTATCTTATCTTTATTTTGCATAGTCACAAATATACCATTGTCTGGGGTTGCAAGCAGTTGCAAAAATTACCTTCTAACATGTCAGCCTTTTCTATTAGTTGCTCTTCCCTCATGGAAGTGGCAGCAATTGCAAGAAAAAGCCATTTTTTTACGCACCTATGCAAATAAATCAATTAGCTCAATCTTTGATGCTGCTTTTAGTTGTCTCACTCTGAATCAGTCCAGCAATGATTTTCTTTGATGATGAGGAAGCTGTCGGACAAAGGAGCATTCTAAAGGAGCTAATGCAATACCCAGTTGCTTGTCTCTCTAGAAACACTAGAAAAAAATTCCCCCTCCAGGTCCCTACTGAAAAGCCTTGTTCTGTCTGGTGTTTGAAGCTTTGGATGGACATCTCTGGTTATATCAGAGAACATTCCTTCGTCTACAGCACAACCTCCCATCATGAAAATATGCCAAGCACTGTGAGACTGGCTATGCATGAGGCACTTTCACCAGCTTCTCAAGGCTCCTTGCAGATGGGTTCTGTGGAGACATTGACCAGAGTACTGTCTCCTGTTTGGGATACTATTCATGGAGGTGTGTTGAGCAAAAAGCAGCAAGAGTGAACAGGAGTCTAGAAAAAGCACCCTAAAAAGGAAGGATTAAAAGGGTAAAAGTGGCTCGGCCTAGAGAAAAGAGTGACAAAGGTCTTTGAAAGCATGTTGTGACCCTGCAAAAAGATTCATAGGGCTGGGACAAGAAACAAAAATGTTACACCGAAGCAGAAGAACATAAGGAAGAGATTTGTAATGGACTCCCAGTAGTCTTATAGTAAATCATCCGATTTCTTCTTATATTCCTCCATAACTCTATAGGCAAACCTCTGGCATGGGTATAAATATTAGACAGAGGGGATGATGAATCAGGAGGTGACTTCTTTAGGTTCCTCCAAGTCCTGCTTTGTGTGGTGCCACAGCTGTGAACTCACTCCTGTAGGAGAGAAATATGACCACAGACTTTGTGGGTTTGGTGTGTGGGATTGTGTGACCTGTGCGTTGAGAGGAAACACTGAAAACTCATTTTCCCTAAACATTTTGGTCACTTCAGCAAGGGCAACTGGCAGCGCTTTCAAAACCCATTTACTTTTTGGAAACAAATATATGGAAGGAACAGTTTGAATTCCCCAGTTGGCTCCTCGTTCATGCTTGTTCCGAGATGAGTGCTGTAATGAATAACTACATCAGCCATCCACCAAAATAAGCAGTTTCATTAGCAAAGACTGAATAAGATGTTAGGAGAAACTGCTCTGATGTTCAGAGTGTTGACAGGGGGAGAGTTTTCTGCGCTGGTTAAAAAACTGGAAATTCTTCCTTAGGAAAAAAGAGACTGTAATTTATCATATTGACACCAGTATAGTAATCCTCTCTTTATTCCCAGTGCAATGGTTCCTGAGTGAGGCAGATTGCTATCCACACTGATACTATCTATCACTTAACCCTTGTTTTATATCTTAATGGAAGTGGCAGAGGTGGCGCAATGCTGGGAGCTTTGAGCAGGTATGAGATTGATGATGAAATATGATGATAGATTAGTGTAAGTGAAACCAGGGTCTTGCTAGCAGTTTTCAAAGTTTCCTATTCAACTTTCTGCAATTTCTCCTTCAAAACTGGAATAATAATGTGGGTTTTCTGAAAGCAAGCAGCAATGTGTGTTTGAGTTAGAGCAGAACAGTGAGTGCTTTCATGAAGCTGAGAGTCATGGTCAGGCAGGTGTCTGCAGTCAGTGGGGTTCCCTGCATGGCTGAGGTTTCCCACCTAGTGGTAAAGATACCAGACCTGGGAATGTGGCTTATTCATCTCCCAGAATGGTAACCTTGCAGTCTATACTACCTGGAGTGATGTAGGGCTCCTGGAAGGTTGAAAAGCCTGATCCTCCAGTCTTGGAGAAGGTTGCAAGTGGGTATCTGACACTGGGGACAAATGTGGTCCTGGTTCGGTGCTGTATACTGCTTCTTCCAGGCATATCACAAGGTCCTTTTCTTCAAACAGTTCCACTATAATTAGTTACTAAGAAACGAAGATGAAATTCATTGGATATAAAGATAATTGCTACAGATGCCAGGTTCCTACCACTTCGTCATTTTCTGCTTGTTTTACATTTACGCTAATGCTTTCTGGATAGGCAAAGCTGTATTTCTTGTAAATCAGGATAGTTCCTATTTATATGCAAATTTAAATAGGAAGTGATGTTTAGAAATTTGGAGGGCGTGACTGAATCTAGGATAACACAGTGTTTATCATCAGGGAAGCTGAGGGGGAATTTTCTGGCCTCACTAAGGATGTTATTTTTTTAACATCACTGCAGTACCATCTATTCCGATAGACTCGAGTTTTGATTTGTATGTGTGTAAATGAAACTAGCACCAGGCCAGTCTGCTCTGTGAGTCCTTTGGAATTAAGAATTAAGTTATGCATAGGCTATATGAGGATAAAAAGGAGACAGAATATTATCTGAGTTATCTCCTCACATGGTGAAGCAATACAATGAAGGAAATGTTCTCTGTCAGCTATAGTGAATCTTCCAGCTGAAGACATCAATCTGTTCTGGAGCCAAGATAAGCAGTCTTCTGTGCTCGCTGCAGAGGAGGAAACCTGAGATGCCTCAGAGGCCTGTATTTTTAAAGACATCTACTTTTTTATTTGTTCTCTGTTTAAAAACCTGCCCAAATAATTCCCTGTTCTGGGGGACATCCAGGGCCCATAACAGCAGTAAAAATGTTTCCAAGGGACAGCCCTGTTTGTTTGGACAGCTATTCAGAGCTGCCTGAATTTGATGAGAGATATGAGGATCAGTAAAATAACTTCAGTGTCTCTAATAATTGGTTCAGTAATTGGAGCTTTATAAAAATAGAAGAACAATACAGGAGATGGCAAAATGTAGCAATACTCACCCACTCTTGGATTTATTTTAAGCTCCTCTCTGATGACCTGTGGTATTGTGTATATTAGCTTCTCTGGGCAGGAGTAGTGTGAAACTCATCTTGTTGATTGATAGGAATTAAACCCTAGGGCTCCGCTTTCTCTTACATGATCCTCGCACAAATGAAAAGAAAAAAAAAGCTTTTGAGGATCATTTTTTTCTGGAGGCTGTTGTAGATCTACAAAAATAATTATGTATTTTAAAAATAACACCAAGGACTTCATACTATTTTTAGTTACTAAATATCTAGTGCCATCTATAAGATAATTATTCCACCATACACTTGTATCAAAATGCCACAGTAAAAAATGAAGCAAAGCTGGTGATGCTAATGGAGGTTTAGTATTTTCTTCTGATATTTCTTTTTTTTCAAATGAAAAGTGCCTTTTGGAGAAAGTAGCTCATTAGGAGTATATAACTCACATGAATGTTAGGGAATTTAAGAGCCCTTTGCCACTAAATAGACAGTTCAGATCCAGCCAACATTTTCTGTGGTATTAGTACATGATGTTATTATCAACATCTGTTAAGGACTGGGGGACTTCTGTAGAAATAGTTGGTGGTTTCACCTTGTCCTGCTAAGAGGTGTTTGACCACATCACTGCTTTGCTAACTGTGTCCCTTTACTGAACACCTCAGGACTAAGTTACGTGTTCACCTCTTGTGGAGATCCACTCTTCAAAAGAGGGTCTCTGATTTTCCTCCAGCTGTGGTAACAATCTGCTAACAATCTGTTGAGACGTTTCATTCCTAGATAAGTGGACAGTGGCTGTAATTGACTTTAAAATTCTGCAGTAAGTGTCTACAGCTGCCAGCCCAGCAGGCTCCCATTTACCAGAACCTGGTAGAAAATGTGGACTTTCTAGAAGTACAGAGGGAACAGAGAGAGCCATCAGAGCCTTGGAAGCAGCAGTCATGGGCAAAGATTGATAGTGTTGGGGATGCTTATGTTATACTACGAAAAGAAAAAGTTATGTGATTACAATCCAAGTATGCAAGACTGAGGTAAAGGAAGCAATTTGATCTCAGTGTACATGGCAAATGGGGCAAAAAGAAAAGGCTTGAAATCATAAAGTGGCAAAATGAAGCAGGTTTCTGTAACGTTTCCATCTTGGAGATGCTGTTAGGAGGTGTATCAGGAATGAGCCAGGTATTGTCACATTTGTCTTGCAGCAGAGGACTGAAAAGAAAAGCCCCTCCAGCTCTTGCAGCACAGTTTTGTGTAAATCTATGTTTGGTTTGTTTGGGTCATTTTTTCAATAGGTGCAAGATTTTCCTTTCTCATGTTTGTTTAGTTTTAATCCCTGTATTTATTTATTTATTTTTAAATTAGCCGAAACCTGAGGTAAATGGGGGCTTTCCAGTTTCCAAAGTACTTCCTGCTTTCATTCCCTGTTGCGCTTTTCCTGCATAGTGTATGGACCAATCTTGCACAGCTCTGGACCTAAAGCAAATGTCTAGTCCTCTCCCCTCCACAGGAGCTGGGAGCTCTCTCAGACTGGTTCCAGCTGAGTTGGCTGCTATTCTGCCTTCCAGCTGGATAACAGTATAAGTGTTTTCAGACTGGTTTTGTGATGGACAACACAAATAGCATGATACAGCTTTGTAGTTAAATGGACTGTGAATTGTACAGCTCATGTAGCCGTTTTCTTCTAAAGACTAATAAAAGGCAGGGTAAGCTGGGCTCTGCACATCAGCTCTACTAGTGATCATCAATATATTTTACTTGGTCTAGCAGAAGTATCTCTCTATAGTAAAATGGAGGCAAATCAGAGTCATGTGATGTTAATATCTAGACAAACTCATGCAGATTTGATTGTCATGTTTCAGAACCTGAGTTCAGGGACTCAAATAAACAAATGAAATGAAGGTTGATGTCATTTCAAGACTGAATTCTTTATTTGAAAGAAATTCCTTAAAGGACATAAAATACTTTGCAAATCCCTTTGTAGGTTGTCTGTCTTGTATCCAAAAATATGTGCACCGTTTTTGGAAGACCTGAAAAACTGTTACTGTATTTTTTTCACACTGACTTCTTCAGTATTTCTCTATTCTTAAGTAGCAGCTTGCTCCATTTTATGATCTATTAATTCTATTGCAATAAATAAGTGAAATTACTGACTGCCTCGTGCAGAGAAACTAGGATTTCAATTTGCCATTATGTTTTTAAGCGTTCTATTCAACACTCAATATCTGCTTAATTTTAGAATATAAATCTGCAGTTGAAAATGGTTAATATGAAGGAATCCCTCATTTACTGTGTCTGAATTATTTCCAAGGCAATTGTTCTTTTCTACAGGGAAGAGGAGGGGGTCCAGTTTTCTCTTACTGCCAACCACGCAGACTCATGCTGAGATTTCAAAGTCATATTGGGTTCTTTCTGGTTCATCTAACATCTCTAATATAAAGATTCTAAAGTGGGTTACTCATTTTAAGATTTAGGATTGCAGAGGTAGCCCTACAGGCCAAGTTTTATGCACAAAGAAAATGCACAGATCTGGAAAAGATGATCCTTTTTCCAGTACCATGCTGCTTTTCCAGCCCAGTGAGAGCTCAGTCATGCCTTCTTCAGTGGAGTCAGCAGAAAGGGCTCAACAGGGAGGACAGATGCCATGAAATAAAAGGTTACTCTTTTACTTTGTGTTCTTCCCAGCCAGCAAATCAAGTGTCTGTACCCAGTTCAGGTCCAGTGCCTTTCGGTTTTACTGGTGTGGCCTTTCTTGCTCCAGCCCTGCCCTACAGTAGCAGGTGCAGGCTGTTCTTCCTCATCACAGGGAGTGCAGTCGGGCTGCAAGTTCAGAGCAGCCAGAAGGGCAGCAGCAAGTGGAATCTCTCTCTACAACCCCCACCCTTCCAGGTGCACTGCACAGAAAATAGGCAACAGGCTGCTGCTGTTGGGCCATAGTTCCACAGCATCACTGTGCTTGACTTTCTCAGTGAGAGAGGAGGGACCAGAGGGCTCCTAAAACCCTCTGAGCAGAGGTAGAGATGCCTGAGTCAGTGCTTCCCAGCAAAAGCATGGTGAAGGGGGCTGACCTGGAATCAGCAACCTCCTTTAGGTATGGTGACCCCATGCAGCAGCATCACCTGAGCCTCCTCAAAATGTCCTGTGGTGCTACTGGCGCAGGGGTCTGAGCTTTGCTGAGTGGCTGAGAAAAACCTGGCTGTCTTCATGGGGGAGCCTCAGCTGCTGCTTGGCTCCCTGGAACAAGCTAGGTGATGCTGATCTCTGGCTTTCCCATACAGGATGAGTGCTTGCCTTGCTCTGCCACTCCCTGTGTCATTGTATTTCTGTTAGCAGTGTTGTGGGTAGTGTCTGTCTGCACTTCCAACAGTGTTCGGGCTTGGAGAGATTCTGCTTGGATTTCTCCAAATCTAGAGCAAACAGCAAAGCACGCCCCCTTCCCATGCACAGCACCACTGTGAGAATGCAGGAGCCACTGTGACCAAGTGACGCCCCGTGGCGCCAGCAGGGTCTGGAGGCTGATCCCATCCCCTGACCTGTCTCATGTAGAACTGCACTGCTGCATTCTGCTCTTTGAGCTCTGTCCAGGCCCTCAATCTGGGGATTAGATCAGCATTGTTCCTCCTTGCTGAATGGCTTTTGCATGTTGATTGTACCAGCATCTGCTGCCTGGGAGAAGGAGTTGAGTTGATGGAGAAAAGGCAAAAACTTGTAAACTAGGATATATCCTGTACCCATTCAGTGGTGAGGGAGATAGCAGGCATCACAGTCTGCTGTAAATTTTATGCAGAGCATCATTTTCTCCATCCTCTTCCTCAGTGTCTCTCTGACAAGTGGTTTGTGAGTCTCTGCAGCGCACTTTGCTGTTCTGCCCTCTCAGGCCTTTTCTATGCTTGTGCTGATTAAAGCTGCTGCATGCTCCTCATGGGCTTTTTAATCATCAGGTCTGTCCCTACACAGTACTCCAAGAGGTTCAGCAGTGACTGCAGACTTCCTTGGAGAAGGCAGGTTTGCACTAGTGTGAGTGGTAATTCAGAAGAGCTAAAATTAGCAAACAGAGACCTTTTGTGGGAGCAGCGCACTGGCAGCGGAGCTGGCACCAGCCATGTGCGGTTCCCTCCTGAAGCTGTCAGCAGCTGTCAAGAGAATATGCAGCAATTCAGCCAATCCTAACTTTTATTTTTGGTGATCTCTTTCCTACAGTTTTTGCAGAGTCTGTAAAATGGTTTTTATCTCATTCCAGCAAGGATGCTTGTGTTCCTCATCAGTAACTCCAGTACATGCTACATCCTTTTCACTCTTAGATATTATTATAATTTGGAAACGTCTTATGCCACCCTCTTCATGGATGTCATTAGAAGCAGGAAAACAACTGCTGTGCTTTGCAGTCTGCTTTGTAATGGGAATATTGTCAAAGGTATCTTAATGGCAGTGGAAAGCTATTTTAAGCTCCTGTGGAGAATGGATGAGACTTCTACCTTGTGGCAGTATAGAGCAAATAATGAGAGACACAGAAGTAGAGATATCTCAGGCTAGACTGCTTGGTCCTTACCCTCACTAGATGGATGCAGGTGTTGTAGATGCTGCTTCCAAGTCTGGATTCCCCAGTGCACAGCTTGGGTAGGACTAAAGATGTGTTTTCAGGAATATAGTTCTAGCCTTGTCTCCAGATGATAAAAATCTTACACAACTGTTCTGTCAGTCACTGTTTAAACCCAGTCTGTCAGAGAAGACTCTCAAGAATATTAAATTTCTACAGATTTAATGAGAATAGATGGCTGTGTCAAGGTTTGTCCACAGAGAGGGAAAGGTGGTCTGAACTCATCCCTTCTTAGAGACTGGAGGTAGAGTGGATATTTCCAGAGCATATATGAGGCAATTTCTCTATTAGAGAATCAATGTGCAAACCACTACCAAGGGTTCAGCAGTTCTTATGCTCATAAAAGTTCATGACAGTTTATGGTATTAGAGAATTGGATCATACCAAAGTAGAACAATGACCAATTCATGGTAACATATGGTATTGAGCAAGCTGATGCTCTCATGCTATGGAAAGTATGGGTTGGGACTGGCAAGATTTGTCTTAGAGGTTGGGATGCTCAATTCCCTGCTGTTTGCAAAGGGAATTGGTATCCAAGTTTGGTAAGCAGTTGTAAATCTCATCAATGGTTTCTGCTCATTTTCCACAAGGTGATCCTAACCAAATCAGTCTGTGGTATTTTATGTTTTCCTTGTGGATCCTGGCACTGCTGCAGAGCTCCCTGTGGATCCTATAACACTGCGCAGCAAAATATAATTGTAACTCTGAGGCTGTTGGGCTACTTAGAGTATGGGAGAGAAAGAGAGGGAGATACCTTAACACCAAATAAAAATCATAAATAAGTAAAATATTTCTAGAATCTCTCCTTCTCCACCCAAGAAAAGGCAGAAAAGTGTAACTCAAGCATGCTTTTGGCTCAGCAGATACTGCCTGGTCTGCAACGTGTGCCTCGGTGTACTTTCCTGCTATTAACAAGAGAGCATTGATTTCCCTGCCTGTGTACATAGGACTTTATTTCATGTCTAAGTTTGATGAGAAACCTTGGTCTCTGAAGAACTTTCCAGTGATGTAATATTTGAGAAAATTCGTTTGTGGTATATCACCAAAAAAAGCCAAAGCCCCAAAAGCTTTCCCTAGCCTTGTAACTGCATTCAGAGAAATATCCTGCACGTCTTCCGCATAGCCCTGCCACACTGCAAACTAGAGAAAGTAGGAGCTTGCTGCAGGCTCAGTGCAATATTTACAATGGGCATCTTTGCTGAATGGTCCTTTTGGTTAAAGTCATTGAATAGAATTTGCATTAAAGCATTGTCTTTGTAAAATAATTGCCCCTCTCCCTGTAAACTGTAACAGCAGCAGCAGTTCATCTGCAGCCAAATTCAGACTGCTTTCATATGCCTTTTCTATGCACTACTCTGTGTATGTGATAGTCATACGATGTAGCTCTCCTCTACCACCCTGTTTCCCATGGAAAAACAAGAAGAAATGACAATCTCTAATAACTATGGAGTGATATTAGCACTTAGTCTTTCACTAGAAGTAGGAGTTAAGTTTGACTGCTTGTTTATTTGAGCATCTGGAAAGCCAGATGCTTCTGCTATTGATGTTGTCATTGAGGATCAAATAAATATCCCTTTTTGAAATTTGGTTTGAAAGAATTATTCATTAAAAAACTTTGGTTGGTAAAATTCAACCCTTCTTCCTCCCCTAGTCCTAAACCAGAGTCCAGCATCCAAGTAATTATTAAATGTATCTTCTGAACTCAGCAGTTAACCACCCTGGAGGCCAAAGTCCTCTACTAATGCAGCCATGCAATTTTCATTCCATTGTTTTCCTGTTGTGAGTCAGTCCTAATTGGGGACTAAAATCGTGTTTCCTTTTCAGTAGCCTCAGCACCTCTGCTTACACCACCAATAAGGACTATGTTTATTAGCAGCTATGCTTGTGTCTTTTGTGATCTTTGTAGATGGAGCCTAAAGTTTAATATAGGTCACATTTGCACTAAGGTAAGTGCCATTCTGGAGCATCAGGGAAGACACGCAGTTAGAGCTTCCTGAATTTTAGTTCTAAATGCAACACTGAGTTCTCTTCTCCATTGGTTTAAGTGTATAACCTGAATTTGCTAGTCCATGCAAAAGACACCTCACAAAGGTCTGGGAAACCAAATTAGCTGATTTTTTCCAACTTGAAGATAGAATACCCTAACTGGTTTTAGTATAGTCGTGCTGCGTGAAGCTGAAATACAGGTTCCTTTAAATAGGGATTAGATTAGATTAGATTAGATTAGATTAGATTAGATCTCTTATTTCAGGGAATCAAGGTCCTTAAAGTTGCATTTGCCAATATTGAATTGGGAGCAGTGCATAAGAAATTGGCCATGTGCTGCCATGACACCTTTGTCACCTCTTTAGAAAATGCACTTTACAAAAGTATCTCGCCATTTTGCCATGCAGTATGTCAGGAATTAGAAGAATTTATAGAAGAATTGTAATTCCAAAACACAATCTAAATAAAAAGCAGGTACCTGTTAAGCTAGTGGGTGATCTTATGCATAGGAAGAATGATTGAAAATACTGGCTTGTTACTAAACTTAATCTAAGAATCAGTTTTCCTTTAGACCTCTTTTTCTACATTCTCTGAACAGAACTAAACTCTTACAACACTGATTAATCACATCCAATTTTGTGGTTATGTCTCCTTATTTCTCCATTCTTTTTTTCCTACAACATTTGTAATTTAGTTCAGAAACTGCATCTGGAGAAGCAAACATCTCTGGGATCACAGATTAGTTTAGATTTTGCTTCCCACTGGAGATTTGTGGGTAGGAGCTGTGATTCCATTCCAAAATCTAATTAAAAAGCTGGTACATAGCAAAGTAGTGGACAATCTTACCCATAGGAAGAATGTCTGGAAGCTCTGCTTCGTTAATGAACTGTTAGAATAGGAATCAAATGCACAAGCAATATGTGTGGGATTTTTAGGGTTTCTTTCTTCTCCGTTAACAGAGCAGAGCTCAACTATTATATCATTCCACACTTACCAGGCTTACTGGAAATCTCCATTTCTCCTTAATTTCCAGAAAAGCCGCCCCAGTGATTTTGCAGTGTCAGATGGTATATGGTAGGTGACAGGAAAATAGGGTCAGCTGAAAAGTCTAAACCTTTCTAGGTTTCCTGTGATTTTCATTTAGGAATGAATTCTGTAGGGCACTTCATCTCTCTAGTTTTATGGACTGTTAAATTGCATCTGTGGTATATTAGCATCGGCAGCATTTTTCTGGTGACTTGTGGGACACTATTAATTATATGAAAAAGGCATACAATTTTGTTAGGTAAAATTAGCTCAGTACCTTTGAGAAAGAAGCCACTTGAGGGTCTGCCTGCTCTGAATTTGACACTAGGTTTACAAATTTTTGCCTTAGTGAATAAAATGCTAATTGTCCTCATATTAAAATATATATTTCATACATTCCCAGTGGCACTTGGAAAATTAAAGTTGACTAAGGCACAGAAAGTGGAGCAGTATAAATCAAATAAATGTATCAGATACAGTGTTAGTGCAAAGATATTTTGAGCTCCACTTCTGGGCTTTTAAAATTGGTGACAAGCCAGTATTTTCAGAAGCTGAAGTCCATCTTGCCAATATTGTGCCCACTTTGCCCACTTAGAGGTAATTGACTTATAATTGTTTTTACAAGTGAAAATTCATTTTTGCCTTTTGTGGGTGGACACAAATACGTAGAACTTTAACTGTGTTCATGCTGCCTTGAAAAGATGCCAAAAATCAGATGTGTAATTAGGGATTCTGTTAAAAGTTTAATTCCTGCACCTGTGAACATTTTTTGGCATGCAGTTTTTTAAGTCCTTGCTTTTCTTCTCGTATTTCTCATTTTCTTGGCCAAGAATTAAGTTCCTTTTCAAAGGAAATTGTCAAAGATCTTCTGGTGTGTATTTTGTTCCTTGTCTAAGTCCTATACAAAAAAGGCAGATCCCTCTGCTTTTGTTGTTGAGTGAAATACTCTAAAGCATAATATTAAATCTTGTTTTATATAACACCTGGTTATTCATGGAAATGCTCTTTAAGATCCTTCAGGATGAAATATGATAAAACAAGTTGTGACAGCATTCTTACAATGTAGGTTTGTTCTTCTAATGCTAAAATTAATGTAAAACATGCTGTATATTTTGCAGCATATAGGTTCAAATATTGGTCAAATTGTAATAAGGCTAATGATAAACTATTTTATTTACATGAGCAGAGAGAAAAGCAAAGAAGTCATTATCTCCAGATAATGTAAGAGGAATCTTTTTGTTGGATTGTAAAGTAGTTGGAAACAAATGAATAGATCTGATAAGTATATGAGTGGGCCTGGATTGATTTATCAAACCATTGGTTCTTTCTACCTTTGATAGACACCTCCTGTGAACATCACCAGATTCATCTGTGGTTCTTCCAGGCTACAGCTGGCTTCAACAGAGTCTGAACATACTGGAAATACTTATCTGCTCTGCAAACAGAATCAAGCAAGAAATGTATCTCAAATTAACAGGCTACAGAGGATCTGTCTAGGCAGCCGTTCACCAAGCCTAGGACTTTTCCACAACTCTCTTACATCTTATGACACAACAAAGATATTTCATTGTGTAAATTGGCAGGGGCATAATGAGGAAATCATCAAGGTCGAAACATGCATTCACTAATTATCTGCTCTTAGTCATAAATCAAAGGAGGATATCAATACTTTTTTAGGCTAACAGACCCATTAATTTACTAAAATAAGCATGGAAATTCATGTATGAGGGCAACTGAAGTAGTGAAAGGCCTGCCTGGCCTGCAGTCTTCTAATTCCCATGTCCTTTCCTTAAGTCTTGTTTAAGTGCTGTTATCCTCCTCCAGAAAAGCAGTCAAGTGCATACATAAGTTCATCTCTGTTCAGCAAGTGTAAACATGTGCTTCACGCACCATCATAATTGCTTATTTAAGCTCCCTATATTGTGAGGCACAACCACACAAGCAGTAACCAGATGGAAGATATTTTTGTCAGACAGACCATAGAATTAAAGAAGCATGGTCATTGAACATCGCTATTCTTTAAAAACCCATCAGGATATGACTGCGTCTGTGCAGCATCCCCACAATGTGATAATTTGGGCAGCAACCGGTGTCATAAACTCAGACTCAGTCTTACCTCTATTTTTAGATATCAACAACCTGTGTGAGCTTGCTTGATGGACGCACATTGTTAATGATTTTAGGACAGCTTATATCCAAGAGGGTTGAAACAGTTTTTCATGTTTGGAATCAATGATTACAAAAAAAGCAGGAATAGTCAGTTCTTTTTAGTCACTAATTTTGTGGGTGATTTTAACATTGAAGTATTATGGATTGGTAGGTAAAGCATCACTCTCATAAGAGACCAGTGTAGTACTTTTATTATTTTCAAGCAGTAGGAAACAGTCAAGGACTTATTTGAGCTATGATTTCTATGCTTATAAAGCATGTCATAGCAACAGAGTTTTTAATCTGTTTTCCTTAGTTTTATATTATAAAGGACCTAAAATTATAGATTAGGCTAGTGCTCCTGTGGGTTCTACATCGAATCCAAAATGATTGTGGTTTTACGATGTTTTCCACTAAAAGTTTCTAGTAGTAGTTGTCTGATTACGCTTTGATCAATGCATTTACTCCACACATTAAAAAAAGGAGCAAAATCTGTGATTATATTCGAAGGCGTTTGTATTTGGCCTCATACTTGCCTGGTCCTGACTGACAGCCTGAATTGTACAGTGTGGTCATCAAAATGGGAAAATCTTATGTGAATAATTCATGGGATTGACTAACATTTTGTGTGCAGGTTTGTTGGCAAAATTAACAGCAATGAAACAGTTAAGTATCGTGGTATTTAAGCAGTCAGAATTGGCTTTTTAGTTAACACCCCTGTAAGATGGAGGGTGCAAGTTCACCATTCTACTAGTCTCATTGTTTCTTTCCACTGGCTGCAGACTCAGCAAGACAAATGTGCATTAGTTTATATTGTGAAGGCTATCTTTGCAAGCAGATGGGCTGGAAATCTAATTAAAAAAAACCCAAAAGCTTTGATTCTGGGAAAAAATAGCAAAATCTGTGGGACAACCCTAAATCCTCTGTATTAAGTGGATGTTCTATGTCAATGCAGTTCTATTGTTCCACTTTATAAATAAAATATGAAGGGCTCTACTTTCACATAGACCCATAAATGTGCTCATTTATGAGTTTAATAAAGCATGTGTATTCAGTACAATTAGATAAGCATATGTATAGAGCAGTAAATGCTCCCTATATAAAATCAGCACATGTGTAACAGAGAATACAGCCTAGCATGGATAAATAAGGACATGCTTAGATTATTAACTGTTCTCGCTTAAACTTTTGTTAATTAACCATGAAGCAGCTGTGACTATTTGCAGTCTGTAGTTCTCCCACAATTATGTATCCTACCTGTGTCTGTGTCTGAAAATGTAGTAAATATGTTTATTGGAGGAATATATTAGCCTCGGTAGGAAAAGTACAGTAGCAGTCATTTTAAACATGTTAGGAAATGGAGTTGGAGTTGAACTGTAGCACAGAAACCAAGAAGAAGACAAGTGACCCATCTAAGTTCACCTGACTTTCAGACACATTCCCTGGACTGCAGTGCTCCAGTTAGATGTACAAAAGGAATAAATTGTAAAACTATAATTGAAAGGAAAACTCTTATATTTATTTGTGTTGTCTCAGCGTCAGGGAGATATACTTAGTAGGCTTTTCTTATACTGGGTGATGTGTCTTGTCTGAGGCTAGAGGTTTACAGAACAGCTGTGAAATGCTTTCTGTTTCTCACCAGTTGTTTTCTGGGGGGTGGTTGACTATGGTGTTTCAACTTGCAACAGAAACCCACTGCTTTAGGCCCATTTCTACACAGGATGTGATACTACATGAGTTTAATTCACTCCATAAACCTGCTCTGTGATTTTTATTACGATGGGCTGGCTGATATCTACAATAAATTTTAAGAATTTTCTGACTAGCAGATTTCTATCACTCCTATCCTGTAATACGTTAATTTGTCAATATAATTTTCAAGTTTGGCAGCAGGGAAAACACCACCTGGGATATGCAGTCCCTCAGATGAATAGCATGATGCATGTTCACATGTGGCACTTGTAGATGGACTTGCCTGTGAAGTCTTACTGTGCTTTTGATAGATAAGCAATATAGCTAACAGGGGAAAGGTATTGAAACAAGGCAATTATTTTTCAGAGCATTTATCTGAACCTGCTTTTGTTGATGAAACAGTAGCTCTGAGTTTTTCCTATTGGTGACTGATAGGAAGAGGTACTGGTGGAGAGCTAAAATTATTGGTGGTGAATGGATTGTGAAGAAAATTCAGGGTCGTAAGGCAAGAAGCCTTAAAACTGTGTTGGCATGACAGCAGTAAGTGAGTTCCTATCAGTATGAGAAGGTACCTTAGCATGATGTACTTTAAAACTGAGGGGACGGCACACGGGCATCTAACATGGTCAGACTCTTACAAAGGTGAAAGCATCTGAGGATGGAGAAGTGCCTCAAGTGCTTTCAGGAAGACAGGCAGCTTGTTAGCTCAAGAGACTCAGTCAAGGTCTGGATGATTATTGCCAGGTTTTGGTTGCATTATTTGACTGTTGCATTCATCTTTGTTTTCCAGAAGCTTTTTGGATCCAGCTTTCTCTGGGCATCAACAGCGTCTTTTGAGTCGTCTATTCCCTTTGAAATACTAAGTTATTGTCTTGTTTGTGCTCTGTCAGCATCAGTGATTTTTCTCTGTTACAGCTTTATGTCTCCATACAGATGTAAGGGATACCTTGCATGCAGCAGCTTCACTGACAAGGCTAAGTCCCTCTTGCTAGAGAAAATCTGGACACAGGAAACAGACTGAAAGAAAATCGCACATGAGCTAGATGTTGTGAATATGGATTGTGAATAGCACATCAGTATCCACTATCTCTTGAGGGCTCAATAAAAAGGACTTTTTCTCCCCTCAGTGGCAGCAGAGTAGTTATTTGAAAGAATAAGTAAAGTCTGCTGTGTAAAGGAATACAGAAAAATGATTTTAAGATTGTGTCTTACAACATAGGTTGATTCTGTAGCTTTAGAGCAATCCGTTCTGGATGTAGTGCCACAAGCAGTCTTCACCCATCCTGGCGTGGAAGGAAATATCTTTCTGATAAGTGAACTATTTTGGGTAGATCATTGTGCCTAAAAGACCCGCTTTATTTATATACGGGTGGAGCTCAAAAAAAACAAGTGCCACTGACTTATTAGTCATGGTCAGTCCTCATTCCCCAATGTGGGGAATACTAAGGCATCAGGTTTTAAATTGTATACTTCTAAAGAGAGCTCAGATTCTCAGTAAAGTCTCATTCTTAGCAAAACAGACTCATTGCCGGGACCATGGGGTGCTTCTGGGATATAGCACTCAACTTCTTCTCCTAAACAGATGTGCATAAGCCCATTGTGTGCCCTTACATAAAATGAATGTGTGGACTCTGTCCAAAACCTTGTAAGCCTCAAAGAATGGTTATATCACTTCTGCTTAGGAGATAAAAAGTGCAAAGCAAATCTGATGTTGAACTTTGCAGTGGAAATAGGCAGACCCTAAGTTATATGTGGAAGAATCTGCTATTTTGAAGCGCAGATTTTTAAATGAGAAAAAAATCCAAAAGCATTAAGAATTTCTCACAAAAAATACCTCTAAAGTATTAGGTCAATCAATATATTTTGTTTTGATAAAATTCAAAGTTTTTGGGTTTTGTATGTTGCCTGGTTAAAAAAAAACCCAAAAAACAACCAACCGAACAAAAAAAAAAAAAAAACCAAGAAGCAAAAAAAAAAACCAAACAAAAAAATAAAAATTAAAAAAAAAAAAAAAAACAAGAAGAAGTGCAATGAAAGAAGACACTTCATCTGAAAAGGCTTAAGCAGAATATTTTGCTGCTATAAAAGCCTGGGTTTAGTTTTTAATTCAGTACACACTCTCATGAGAACCTGCACTTATGATGAAACATCCTATTTAGAATTAATATGTAATTTCTCATCTTCTCTCCTTAGTTTCTTATTTTAATCACAGCTTCTCTGTAAACGTATGTACCTTGCTCTCCTCTACTGCCGGGAGAGGCATAAGAGTACTGATGAGCGCTTACTGCAAGAAATGTCAGTACTACTTTGAAAAAGTGATTTTAGCATTTTTGAAGAGTATTTTTTCCTGTGCTCATCCTGAGCCCAGCAGCCCTGCATCAGATGTGCTAGTCCCAGAGTGCTGATGCCTGCTTACCTCAAAACCGGATTTGGCATGGTGTCTGCCTCTGAACATATATTGGATTTCACCAGGTGCTGCTGTCTACTGTCAAAACTTATATTAATCATTCTTTGCATGAGCTGTACATATTTGCAGGTTTATTTATGCTATAAAATGTCTTTCCACTATGGGTAATTCTGTCTCCCACAACACATTTCAATTAAATGTATGTATTTGCAATCTGGAGACTTTCCATTCTGGGGTGACTGTGTTTTACTATGATGACTGGAGTTCCAGGAGCTGTTCACTCTGCTCCACTCTCACACTTGTTAAGTCACTGATGCCTTGAACTGATAAATCAGGATCCCAGGTCTAAGAGCCCCAAGCAGTCATTGCCCAGATGAAATATCCTTTTCCTTATGTGAAAATCTGTCAGTGTTGACTGTAGACTAAACTTTGTAGTGACTGAATGTAAAATGGACTTCATGGTCTCCTTGCTTGAACTACCAAAAAATGCTTAAAGTGCAGGCAAACAGATACATCTATCTTTTAAATCCCACAGTTTGACTGTGCTAAGCACAACTGTATATATTTATTTCTCACCTGGAATTCAATGGATTTGAATCTCCAAACAAATGCTCAATAGCCTCTGCTCATCCAATCTTTTTCCAGAATGGTGTGTTTATATTTCAACACAACCCTAATACTTATTTTTTCCAGCAAATGTCAATAACATATAATTTTCATTTAGTAAAGCTTTTTTGGTTTTCTTTCTGCTAAATCATCTCAAATAGAAGACTTTAAATGCTCAAGAGAGAGTTGAATGGTACTTACTGTTCAAATGTTTCTTTGTTGTAGTAACAAATCTTTAAATGTAGCCCTGCTCCCACAAAAACAAAGCTCTGATTAATTTCATATTTATCTCAGCAGCTGTGTCAAGGAAGACCTGCCAGATATTGATCCAAATATAGTATATGTGCAACAATAAAAGGGGAAGAGGGCAAATGGGTTTATATGAAGACATCGTTTACCAGCAGAAACTTAATAGGAATGTGAAAAATTATAATATTCACTCTCCAGATTTGGGTTTAACAGCTGCAATCATGCATTCTTGGACACAGCTGTGTTTTATATCTTTGCTATTTGAATGAAGACAGGAAGCTTCTCAAATAGTGTTTATTTTCTCAATTAAATAGGAGAGTGAATGCCTGCAGAGCTTTGGGTCCCATTTCTGGCCTGGGGTGTAATGATGTCGATCAGAATTTTTACCTAGGTACAAGACAGCACAACACAACTCTGCTGTATCCTGACAGAGATACTATATGGGACTTGCACCTCTCGCAATTCTCAGGAGTTCACAGGATCACGGTTACATATTGGGAAAAGGTTCTTACACATAGCTGATGTCCAAGTTCTTCCTAGCTTACCTCACTTTACAGCAGAATTGCTTTGACTTCAGAGACATTTTTCTTAGGAGTAAAAATTGAATACCAAAATAAGTTATTTGCTTGAGAACAGCAGGAGCACCATTTCTGGCGCCAGTTAGATTCTGTGAAGATGTTTGGATTTTTTTCTGTCTTTCTTTTCCCTCCTGTTGACATGGGGCCAGGGGCAGGGGTTGAATGTGGATATTGTGCAGCTCACACATCTGCATTCTTGTGCCATTCGCAATCACACCTCTTGTCCCCTAAAAGCGGTGGCTGGAAACCAGAGACAGGAGGTTTGTCTCTGTCCAGACCTCACCGGCTCCAAGTCTTTTTACAACATCACTGAATTTTCTCTGGATTGCTGCTTTATGTCCAGATCCAGCCAATGTGAAACTGGCTTTGATTTCTTTCTTTCTCTTTCTTAAAAAGAGAAGTGAGAATGAGTGATTCCTTTTCAGCACTGAAAAGGAAGAAACAAATTTAGGTCACAGTAAGGAAGAAAAGATTAATTGGGAATGGAGCCTGGACGACTGTTTCTCCTGTTATTACAAAAAAGCATTGTGAAACCAAGTTAGGAAATGTAAGAAGGAAAATTTAGGATGAAGTCTGTCTACTGCCTACTGTCTTTTAGGTAGCTGAAGCTTTCTGGTGGAAACTTTCTATGAATTGCTATTCCAGAGTAATGGTGCTCATGGGATGTGCATCATTGACTTCCTCCACTGGTCTCTGCTATAGCAGCACATAAGCAAGATATGAGGGTGAGCAGTCACAAGTGTCCTAGGATCTTTGAGAAGACAAACTGCCTTCTCATGCTTAACAGTCACAGTCACTAGGGAGCGTGGGTGACAACTCAGACTGACAGTGTCAAAGTTGAGGGACACACCTGGTAACTGATAATAAGCAAAGTACGTACCGCTGAGAAGTATTTAATGGAGTAAAACATTTTATCAAATAATCCTGATTTGGGAGGGCTTGACAGACATGCTAGAATGGACTTTATCTGGTCCTCTAAATGCATTGGAATGTATATTAGGAATGTAGATGGCTACTTCTATTGACAAGGTGATCTTCAGGCTCAACATGGGAACCAAAATAAGTCAGTCAGTAAATGCTGATTATTAAACCTCCATGTCTAGCTTCATTTTCAAGCTGAGTAAACAAGCCACAGACAAGATAAATAAAAAATTTGCAACTGATCAAAAATATTAACACATAAGTTACTGACGTGATCCTTGGCACATCTGGATATGGAAACTAGGCAGCTGAGCTAGTTTAGTCTCAGTACGAAATGAAGCCTTTGAGATAAGAGTCTGCGCTTGGAGGCTTTCACATACCCACTTTTCTCCTCTCCCTTTTCCCCCATCAGCTTGTGAATCAGCTGACTGACTCCAGCCACATTTGTCAAAGGAATGGTGATCTCAGAAATAAACAAGTTCCTGCAGATTTTGTGCTTACAAACTGATCCTTGTAGAGCTACTTGTTATGCTGAGAGTGTCTCCTGGCAAGGTTCTGCTGATCTGCCATAAAGGAGATCTTGTTGTCACTGTTAACAAATCATACTTTGAATGAGGTACTGTACATATCAGATCTGTGCTTTTACTGGTCCAACAGGTAGGCTAAGTGAGCTTCTTTGTCATTAACACATGAATGCAAAATGGGAATGTAAATATGTTATTTCAGCTAATCAAGTGCTAAAGCTTCCGAATGCGAGAAGCTTTGGCCAAACCGTAAGGATAAAAAGTACACATAATCAATGATAGGTATTTGAAAGATTAATCAGAAAGCATGAAGTCCTTAAACTCATTTGGTACCCAGCAAGCCAGCCTTTGCCAAAGAAAATACAATTTAGAATGTGCCTGAATTAAAGAGGAAATTTGAGAAAATAAGGCTATGAAAGTATCCTAGAAACCAAAATAGAGGCATTTATTTTGATAAAATTATCACATCTGTTTCTGCATTTTGATTTTATGCTTCTTTTAAAAAATCCACATTGTAAGTATTGTTTTCACAAATATTCGAGGGTATTTTTATTGAAGTTAGAAGCTGGTCTTTGTCTTTGCTTAAAAGCAATGTAGCAAGTGAAGTGACATATCACCTATGAATTATTTTGTGCTCACCACTGCAAATTTAGTCCAGATGAGCACAGCCAAAATGCTGATGGATTGTCTTAATACCTTGCTCTGAGTGTTTTCTCCAGTTTCTGGTCAAATACCAATACCAGAAAAAATTATGTACCGCAATTATCTTTAATTGCCATCCTAAAATGATTACTTTTATGTAATAGATATGTGGATTGATGTAGCATCTGGGGAGCCAGGGACAAGGCATGTCTTGCCTGGAAGTTGTGGCGGAAGCTTGTTTGCTACTGGTGCTTTTCCTGATCAGTTGCTAAACCAGGAAGGATTTGAGTTGTTGAGTTTAAACAGTATATTTGATAAGCATGGCTAGATTATTCAAAAGGAGGCTGGGGTCATTCCTCAATACATATTGAGGTAACTGAGGACCAATGACTTGTCATCAAAGATGACAAATCTTCCCAGATTGCTCTGACTCACCAGAGTTTATGGGTGCTTCATTATGTGTACACACAGCCAACTTTTTTAGGACAGTATCAGTAGCTGCAATATTTAGATATTACAACTTGAACTTGCAGCTTTTTTAATTTTATTTTTGTTTTGTTTGGATTTTGTTTTGTTGTTTTTTTGTTGTTTTTTTTTTTTTTTTTTTTTTAACTAAATTGCCTGTGAGGTGTCCCCACATTTTTGAAAGCTTTTCATACTTCCATAGATGTGTTCAGTCATAGCTTTGCAGACTGTTATTACTCATTATTTTAAATTCTTTGGATTTTCACCTATAATTTCCTGAAGAGTATTGTGTGTGTGTGTGTTTGTTCTGAACATCTGAATACTGTAGTGTGAATATAGGTACCTGGAGACCTCCACCAAGGCAGGCTTTTTAGACAAATACGGCATGGCCGATGGCCCCTGCCCTGAAGAGCTTAAAATCTAAATAATTGTCTTACTCTCTTCTTTCTCTGAGGTGTTAGTACCTGATCAGTATCCAGCTGCCTGCTGGTACAGTATAAGTGCTCTCAAAGTCACTCCTCTCCACAGCATGATCAGCAACTGGAAGTAGAAATAACGAGCAGACAGCTTTTGGGCTTGCAACAGTTTAAACACTGTTAAATAATAGTTTTCAACAAGCAGGTTTAGAAATCAGGTGTTAATTTTCTGCAGAGAGTCAGAGGAGGATGTGTGAAATTATCACTGTGACAGGGAGATCAGATTCTGTAGATGAGACTACAGACCCACTGGTCTTGTTACAGGTCAGTACCATTCATCTCATTAAAGAAAAAAATTGCAAGCAGAGCCATTTCTGCAAGTTTGTGAGCAAGGTTTTTGAAACAGAGCTAGAATTGCTCAAAATGATAAATACCATCCATTTATACCTTACCGTCACTATGACTGTAAAGGGGTACCCATCTTTTCACTTATTTCATGCAGAAACTTACATGCCTATGTGACCAATCAAGTTGGGAAATCTTTGCCATTAAGAGCATTGTATTGAGTTTTGTATTATTACTGAAGTAGTTGTTACTTGCTTATGTGTTTTGAGCCTAAGAAATCTATGATTATTCTCCTTTCTTTCCTCTTTCTCCATCCTTGCATCCTAACAGTTTCATACTTGAAAGTAATAAGCTTTTTGAAAATTTGGTCTAGTTACAAGGAGGGTGGATAGTGCTGGTAGGGAATGACTTCTTATTGCCTCTTCCAAGACAAGAATCAGGAAGCATCTTGACCCTTACCCATGGGCTGATGTCGCAGCCTGGCCTGCAGGGTCAGTGGCTGTTCTATGTCCTCAGAAAAATCTGAGGAATCATTACCCTTACTTCTTCCACTGAAAACATACTGTGAAGTCTCCAAAAACCTGAAAGCAGGATTTAGGGTGGTGCTGAGCACTTTCTCACGCAGGCATTCTTAGGCTTGGAGTGCTGATGGGAATAGGTGGCAGCACTTTCTGCTCCCTCCAGGGCTTCTCTGCACCCTCAGGGTCCAGAGAGGCAGATTAGTCCAGTCATGGTGTTATGCAGTTGTGGGTATCAAAAATGATATCACACTGTCTATACTCCAAAGCTGGGGCTGTGGTGGAGTCTGATTTTGAGACTGTCTGGGTCTAGGACTTTAGTTCAGATTCATGAATGGAAGACTTCAGTCTATCAGGAACATACCTGTTCTGCTTACCAAAGCAGGTTTTTCTGTTGTTCATCATAAGTATTAAACCGAGTTGTTGTTTTAGATCAGATTTGGTAAGTTGTCAGGTTGGCAGCAGCTGTGGGGAGTTGGAATAACAGTGATTGGTTACTTGGCAGAAGACCCTATAAAGCTTTCAAGAAAAAAAACCAAACCAAAACACAATCCCCTTCTATTCATCCCTTTCAGATTTGATTCTTTGTCTCAGCTCTTATTCCAAATAGCAAGAGGCAGTAGCCACCATCAAAGTTGTTTTTACAGCTTTTTTTGGCATTAGTTATGGAAGGATCAGGTGTCTGACCTTTCAGCGGTAGGTAGCAAGAGAATAAAAAGGTCTATATTCCTGACAGCGTCTTGTAGTGCCTGGTCTCCTTAGTTTTGTTTTGCACTGACTGTTGTATGTAGTGTGCTATAGAAGTACCAGTGATGTTAAGGCATAGGCCCAAGGTTGTTGGCTTTAACTGCTCCTTTCTGGCACTGAGTTGAGACTGTTCAATTTAGTGAACTGTTTTCATGTGGCAAAACATGCTTTCCTATGGGGTGGTCTGTTGACAAATCTTTCTAGGTACTGCTAAGGTCACCAAGGATTTTAATTTGTAAGTTATATACGTTAATCTAGTGTAATCTAGTGTGTCTTCTATGAAGGATATTCCTGTCCTTGTTCTAGCCGAGAAACCTAGTTGTGAGCTTTATAGAGTTGTTTTCAGTGAGAGATGTAGGAGCTGGATCTTATTAGCAGGCAAAGTGCTTCAAGAATTTAGAGAGGTGGAGTATAGTGGAAATCATCCTGTCTTTTTGTGCACTGACAGTATGTGTGTGGATGCTAAACAGACAATTTCTGCATTATACTCATACATAATTATGTCTGTCCTCAGTGTATTTCAGATTCATTATAGTGATATCAACACTTGCTATTTTAAATGACACTACATATGCCTTTATGTACACATTATTGACCCTATTTATATGTCGATATGTTGGTCAGTTTTCAGAAAAGTTGAAGGCACTATGTTCATGTATAAGAGGTTTTCTTGTGCTGTACCTCACTGTTATATTCATTATGCAAACATGCATTCTGCCATGTTTCTCCTCATTCTCAAGTGTTCTGTTTTCATCTTTCTTTCTTCTTTCCACACTTACTTTCTTCCAATATCTTCTCCTTTTGTGAAAAAGGCTGTGGCCTCCATTCCACCTTAAAAAAAGAATAAAATAAAATAATATAGATCAGTAGGTAGTCCATTCTGGCATTTCTTTGTGCATCAAAAATGAATTTTACTCATTTATCATGCCAATAATATTACTGGTGATGGCAAATTTCACATTTTGTGCAAGTGCTTAAGGCCTCAGCAGACACCATAGCTCTCAAGACATATTAGCTGCTCAGTCAGAGGAGCAGACACTTCCTAAACCTCATCTAATGCTGGATGCTGCAGATGGAGGATGACAGTTCTGTATCATACCTCTTTTTCTGAGGAGCAATGCTATGTCCCTGGAAAAGCAATGATAAAAGCTGCCCAGATTTGACTTGTATCAACATGTCCTTATGTTCTTTCTCTTCTCTTCCCCATGGAAAAAGGGAAGATGGGTTTGCAAGACAAATGCTCTGGTGTTTTGGGGCTCTATGCATTGGCAATGATGAGGCCAGAAAACTGTCTTGACCTTTCAAGAAGGGAAGAGCACAGAGTAGCAGAAAAGTATGACTGCAGATTGAGAAAGATCCTGCAGCATTTGGAAGATCAGCCAAGAGGGAAAGGAGCCCCAAATTTAACAGTCCACATACTGAGTCACAAGAACCTTCTTTGCAGGGAATAGTTGTCGGGCACTTTTCTGAAAATTATACTTTTTTAAAAGCCCTTAAAGGTGCCTCTAAAATGAAAGCATGCAAACTTACAAGTGCCCAGCAACATTAAGGTACAGGACCCTTCTTGTTGGCTTGAATTCAGTACAGTGAAAGCAGAACCTGCTGCATGTACACATAAATAGCTTCTATACAGGTATATTTGATTCTGTTTTCAATTGTGTGAAATTATGTATGTTTTCAGTGAAAATTTGAATTGCACCTATTTGGGAAATTAGAGCTTAAACTGTAATATATACACTTAAATTTCATGTAAATTAGATTATGGTAAAATTAATATAGTCTTTCAGATAGCCTTTATGCTGTATCATCTTTTACCTATTATTTTGAAGTATATCATTCCTTGCTTTGCTTTGAAGCCCTGCAGACTAGCAAAAAAAGTTAAATTTCAGAGTGACTGTACACAACATTAATTGTCTTAATATGCTTTTATTCTTACAGTGAAGATGTTTGTAAACGAGGATTCACTGTTATTATTGATATGCGGGGATCCAAATGGGATTTGATCAAGCCTCTCCTAAAGACCCTTCAAGAAGCCTTTCCTGCTGAGATTCATGTCGCCCTGATTATAAAACCTGATAATTTTTGGCAGAAGCAGAAAACGAACTTTGGCAGTTCCAAGTTCATCTTTGAGGTGAGAGCCACATGAGAGATGTATGATAAGGCATTAGCTCTAATGAGAATTTTTCTTCAGGTAAAAAAAAAATTCCCAAGTCCTGTGACTGAGAGAAGAAAAAGACATCTGAGGCCTGTTTGAAGGAGTGGGCTGATGCCCTGGCATCAGGTTGCCTCCTGAGGACACTGGTGGAACAGGATGCATGTTACATCCCAGAGGTTCACATACATCAAACTTTGGTGAGGGTTTTTTTGTGCCATTTGTTTTTGGTGGTGTTGCATTCAGTCTTTCCTTTGTTTCTCTTAGAAAAAATGCCCCACCAAATCAGTCAATATACTAAAGACAAAGTTCTCTAGATGCTACAGTGTGTTTTTATTAGTTGACCTCTACCTGCTTCAGGAAGTGACTTTTTTTATAAAAGACATTTATACTAAACTCAACTGTTTATTGTCACTGCTTTAATTGAGATTTACAATTCAGGGGTAACATTAATGATAAAGTGCCTCAAGCAGGTTCCTTGAGAAGTAACCAATATACAACTGCATAATTAAAGAGAATTTTACTAACTTTGTCATTGGTGAAGACAACCTGGCTGTGTTCTTACAGTGTACTTTAGTTTTCTGTAAATTTCAGATTCTTACCCAAAGAGAAGCAAAGCTCAGGATCATGAAGTGCTCATCAATCATGCCCAGCCATGTGCTTTTTTTTCTTAATTTGCTGAGAAACAATTCTATCATTGACTGTCTTATTTACCAACCCATTAATTCAGAGATTTTACGTCCCTGGAACTCAGAAGAGAATTTGGCTATAGTTCTTGTTGTTGACTGCAATGGAAGACTATGTTTAATTTTACATTTAAGATATGTTGCAGTTGGTGTGTGTTATAAATACAGTATATGATATAAATAGTTTGTGATATAAAATTCCTAAAAGCACTCTGGAGTTACATTGGACAACTAGATTGGTGTTAAGCATTAACAAACTTTTACTTATCACAATGTAAGTATTTGTGCATTATTTTTTTCCCCACATCTCACAGTAAAACCAATAAAATCATAAATGTTGGTATTTAATTGGGTCTTTACCTTCCATGGCTACCTATGAGGCCCCAAAATAACCCCCACTTGCTATCTCATGTGTGCCTTTGAAAGCAAGGCTGCCTTCAGTATAGCTTTATGTCACCTCCAGAGATATCTCACACTTACTAAAATTCCTGGCCTTGGCAGAAGTGGCTGCCATTACAGTGCAATGACATTGGTAACGCTGCCTGCGGGGAATGAGGAAGTGGGAAGGAGAAAGAAGATGCAGAGGTACAGAAGAACATGAAGCAGGAGAGGGTCTGTGCATAGACCAGAATAGCATATGGGGATGTGGAGCTTCTGTTTAAATATATATGGACACTAAGGGGCAGTACCAGGGAAGCCCAAGGAAAGACAGATTATGCTGTCCATCCAACACTGGATTTCAATCCTTCAGAGCTTTAGTAAATGTAAGTAATGTCTTCGTAAAGCTTCCAGACCCAGAAGTAAAGTAACAGAGTTCAGATATGTATTTTAGAACATCTGTTTGTTTTTAAAAAGGAACTTTCTGGAGTCTTGATTTATATCTTTTTATTGTGTGGAGTTGGTGTCATGACAGTGAAGAGTAAACTGTGATCAAGCTATCCTTCATAGTTACTGCTCTGAGTCTTTATTATGTTAAAAACTCTGGACTCATTTTTTGTGCATGCTGGCACATACTAAGGGTATTTTCAATTTTGTGTGTGCACCTTTGATCCTTGGTCTGTCTTCTGGGCTGTTCACATGGGTGTTTATGATGGTCCAGAGAAAGAGAATCAGTGTTTTTGCTGTCTGTTGGGTCACCTGCAGACAGCCAGAACTGATGAGTCCTTCAATTCTATGATTTTAATGGGATTTATTAAGCTGTGGTCCACTTTACAGTGGACAACCTGCAGTATAGACACCACAATCCAGGAACTTCTGTTTTAAAGGATTCTTGTGGATGCTGCTGCATATCTGCTAAGTAGGCTCAGGCTCTGGGGCAGCTCATGTTCTCTCATAAGAACTCTGAATATCAAATAAGCATCACAGGTCAGTATGACTCACATTGATTTGATTTATGTGGGGCGGCACACAGCTACCCTCTCTGCACTGAACTATCACAGTAATTTCCCACAGTTGTGAACAAACACAAGATTCTTGGCAGGAACAGACTGCAGTGGAAGACAATGGAAGTCTCTGTTGAATTAGCCCATCTACAAACTCAGCACTAACCAGCATCATTTTTACGGACAGATTCTGCTTTTAAGCTTAATGGAAGCATTATGAATGTGCCAGGATAGTGTAGGACCCTTAGTGGATGCTAATGATCTGGGTTTTGTGTTGTGAGACTCTGTCAGAATGATTCTGAGTCACAGTCCAGGGTGAAGCATGCCTGCAGATCGTCACACAAAGAAGAGAGAAAAAAAAGGGTTTAGTTGACGTATGTGGACTCCAAAGCTTCCCATCATTTTGAGGAATGGAACAGGCAGCTTAGTTAGCATTAATTCAGAGGTGCCTTCCAGATTATTTTCTTTCTTCTGACAAAAATGTTTAAATAGTGGGCAATGCTTTTTAAAGTGATTTCTGAAAGAAAGATGGGTGGTGCCTGTCAGGCAGTTACTCTTGTTTTACCACCTACCTGCCTGACTATGGTTGTTTTCATGAGAGTTTCAAGAACTTTGAGAAGGCTGTGTGGAGACCTCATAGCAGCCTTCCAGTATCTGAAGGGGCCCTACAACGATGCTGGGGAGGGATTGTTCATTAGGGACTGTAGTGAGAGGAAAAGGGGTAACGGGTTCAAACTTAAACAGGGGAAGTTTAGGTTAGATATAAGGAAGAAGTTCTTTACTATGAGGGTGCTGAGCCACTGGAATGGGTTGCCCAGGGAAGTTGTGAATGCTTCATCACTGGGGGTGTTCAACGCCAGGTTGGACAGAGCCTTGGGTAATATGGTTTAGTGTGAGGTGTCCCTGCCCATGGCAGGGGGTTGGAAGTAGATGATCTTAAGGTCCTTTCCAACCCTAACTATTCTATGATTCTATTACTCTAACTCCTCAAAGAAATAAATTTGAATAAATAAATTTTCTGCAGGATTCATGAAATTAAAAGCCTTTCTGCTCTACCATGTCAGATTCTGTTCATGATAAGAGGAGTGCCTGCATTAGCTTGACACACTGCAGGGGGCATGCCCACGTACTAGCTATGAAGAGAAGTCTTTTCCTGTCAGGCAGTTTAACTCTAAATTGAATTATCTTCAAGGGGTCAATATCCAAGTCAAGAGGTTTAGAAATTTGAAGTTAATTTCCCATTTGTTTGTTGTCTCTGTCCTTCCCCTTCCCCAAATCAGTGAACGTTCCAAGAAAGTTTTCAAATAATCTTCCTGCTGATCACTAGTTCAATCCAATACTAATTTTCATGTGTTGCAGAATTCCTGATATTTTTAGATGGATATAAGTGGAAGAAAAGCCTATTATTAACTTTAAACCAGTGGACAGCCTGCTATTTTGGGCAAAATTCAGGATAATGGACAGTACTTGAGGGATTTTTCTTTGTAATTACTTTTAAAAGATTGCTGTGATTTTTGGTTGTCTCCATTTCTGAAGAGCACAAACAGACATTATTTAGAAGCCTGATCTTTAGGGGACAGATGTGCAGTCAGTAATGAATATCACCTGCCTCTAAGAGCTGCCAGGTTGGGTGTTAATGTGACAACACTGAAAATCTCTAGTAACTCTAGAAATATGAAACCCTATGCTCATATTTTAGGGAAAAATATTTTTGCTAAAATAAATGGGAACAGCCATCAGTCATTGCATCCTTAAGGTATAATCTGCTTTCCAGGCACCCAGTGCATTTCTTGATCACTGATTACTGAGTCTGAATAAATTAAAACCATCTCTCATTGATTGTGTATGATTCATGAGCAGTACTTTCTATTAGCAATAAATTCTAATTGTTAATAGTCCAATGACATTTCACATTTACATTGATTTTGGCTTAATTACATTAGAAATTACTAATGTGAAAGAGATCTGCCTGTGGCAAAAGCCAACTATAATAATCTGGAAGAAAAAAACAGCATATTCTGTGTTTTGGTAGGTCACAATACCTACTTTGGTTCATATGCCTATAACTTTTGCCGCTCTTTAGCCCGAATGTAACACAAGCAGTAGAATCCCTGTAATAACACATACCTGTTTATTGAACAATCATGTCCAGATATCCAAGAGCTGCAGTAAGAAGTCTTCAGTGTCCAACTGGGTTAAAGTAATATATGACGGAAACATTCTCATCATATGATTTTAATTGTCAGGTCAGTCCTCAGCATCTTTTACAGAGTTCATTCAATTATGTACTGATGAGGAAAATAATCTCTTCATGCTATTTATAGATAGCACTGTTGTTTCTGATTAGTCACTGATTCAAATTCTGTTATTTTCCCTTCCTTAGACAAGTATGGTATCTGTGGAAGGCCTGGCAAAACTTGTAGATCCTTCTCAACTGACGGATGAATTTGAAGGATCCTTGGATTACAACCATGATGAATGGATAGAGTTGCGCGTCTCCTTGGAAGAGTTTTTCAACAGTGCCGTCCATTTATTATCAAGGCTGGAGGATCTCCAGGAAATGTTGGCTAGGAAGGAGTTTCCAGTTGATGTTGAGGGCTCAAGAAGGCTGATTGATGAGCACACACAGCTTAAGAAAAAAGTGATTAAAGCTCCTGTAGAAGAACTGGATCGTGAGGGTCAGAGGTTATTACAATGCATAAGATGCAGTGATGGTTTTTCTGGTAGGAACTGCATTCCTGGAAGTGCAGATTTTCAAAGTCTTGTGCCAAAGATCACCAGCCTTTTAGACAAGCTGCATTCTACCCGGCAACACTTGCATCAGATGTGGCATGTCCGCAAGTTGAAACTGGACCAGTGCTTTCAACTTCGACTTTTTGAGCAAGATGCTGAGAAGGTAGAGAATAATCTGTTCCTTTCATACTTTAACCAACACTTTATTGAAATGGCACTGTGACCAATTAGCAGCATGAGGTATTCATCACAGGTGTAAATCTAATTTTACTAGCAGATGTACTTTATGTGATTCTCAAAACAAATTCACTGAACTAATTGTTGGATGTAGCAGGCATAACAATGTCTAAGAATAACTTGTCTGTGTAATTTTTGATGAAAGTTACTGCATTTTTGTGTCACAATGGGTACGTTTGGTAGACATTAGCATGAGAATCAGACTTTTTTTTTTTTCAAAATTCTTTTACTAAGCCTTAGAATATGTCTATATAACACAGCACCTAAAGAAGAATGATTTTAGGGTTTGATTCACTATTATTATTGTTTGCACTTCTTGTGTTTATTTGGGAAATTTGTAGTTTAAATCCTCCAAATTGTTATCTCAAACAGCATTTTCAGTTTCCCTTTCCTATGAAATTGCAGCAGGATTTGCAGCTGGTAAAATCTGGTAATGGCTTTGTACAAGGACGTGGCCACTTAGTTCCCACAGTGTGAGATCCAAGACTGTGTTTAGGTGAAACATATAAACAAACCAAGAGAAAGTATTCTGAAATGACAGCAGCGTGTGGAACACAGTGTGGCTGGTTTGCATTAAACAGCACTTAAGGATGGCAGTTGAATTCATACCTGACACTGAGTCAGTGGCCAAGATTCGTTCACCAGTAAAGACTTTATTTGAGAAATATTTAACATTAAGTTATTCCATAGAGATTGCATTGCAACTTCTTATTTATTAGACATTTGTAATGTAGTGTATCAGCCTGGAAAACAGATAGGGTTTCTCAATATGAAATACAATGTAAAAAAAAAATAGAGTGGTTAGAGCAGGGGTAAGTAACAGCTTTAGGAAACTGTAGTTTCAAAGGTGTGCAGTACCATTGACGTGTTACATCCCCATCCCCTCCCTCTTCAGAAGATACTCATTCAGGAACTTGTTGGTAGGGAAGTCCCCTGCAAGCAAAGCATGGCAGTTTATCATATTTGTTGAAAAGACTGGCTAAATATCCACCTGGGTTCCCTAACCAGGTCTCATACACACCACCACCTACAAATTTCAGTCATACACCATAAAGCAGGCTTTTTACTACTTTTAGTATTCATCTGCTCTTTGCCTCTGGAAGTGTATGAAGGCACTGATTTTGATGAATTTATTTCAGAAAACTGTGTTGAGCTAGAGTCTTGGCCGTCTCACTTCCTTAACACAGAAGTACTTGACATCTTGTTACGTGGTTTTGTGAGAAGTCGGTGCTGCATATTTTAAATTCTAGGCCACTGAAGTAGGGTATTCTCAGTGGAAGGTATTGCGCTCTCAGACTCATGCTTATCTAGTCTGTATATCCATCAGAAGTACCAGTCTCTGAATCTTCTTCAAATAATGTATGATGCAGTTGTTTCACTAATGTGTCTGACTGGACCCAGGCGGAATCGCAAAAGAAATGCAAGTGTCATCTGCAGGGGAATCTCACTGAAGATGATTTTTGTTTAATCATGTGCAAATTAATATTATTATTAAAATGTCAGGGAGAAGCACATTACTGAAAGAAATATAATCTTCGGTAGCACAGAGCAAGACACAAGACATTGTTTTTCAATACATGTACTAAATACCTCTAAAGGGATGCAATGACTAAAAAGGCTTCAAAATTGTATTATCAAGTCTCCTGTTGGGAGAACCTTGAATTCAGATGAGTCCCTTTAAAATGAGAGTCACTGCAGTATTGCTCTAGATTGCATAAGAGCAGAGTGTGTCTTCCAAATGCTACAATTTCTTCTTTTTCTCCCATTCCCTTGTGCGTCACATGCTATAAGGAGATTGCTCACCGCTGTCCTGCCCATTGGTGGCTGTATTTCAGCCAGTGCTTTTCTTTGGATCTTCGTTTTCTTTAGGATCATTCAGATGACCCCTGCTTATGAACATAAATTTTCCTTTCCTTGACTAATACATTTTCATAAAGAATAGAAAATATTTTGTTGTTTCATTCTCTCAAATTAGTGGGTTTAATCTTTTCAGCTTGAAAGTCCCTGTAATTCTTCCAGGGAAGATTGCAGACCCTTTTACTTCACTTTTCACCACATGGAGTGATGTTAAATATTGATGTTCATATTCTCCTTAGCTGCCTTTTGCAGACCACTTTGAAGTAATCTGACTACTTCAATACTACAGTACTCACACTGGAAAGTACTTGTCTCATAAAATGTTCAGCGCTAAATCCAGTCTGAACACTGTCTTCACTGTGTAAATAGCCACCACAGTGTATCTGTGTATTGAATTGTAAAGTTTCCTGGTACCTCCATTTGCTCAGTTGCACTCTACCCTCTACAACTAGTTATGGTAGCAGAGCCAAAATAGTCTTCATCTCCTGGGGAGAGACACAACTCTTTCCATATAACCTGGATATGTCATTTAGTGCTAATCAAATGTCAACTCTAATACCCTGTGAAAGCTCAAACTTTAACGTAAAATTCTGACTATAAATAAGGTTTTAGGGCCTTTAAAAATATCTCTGTATACTCATTGGGTGATATTTTAGGAAATGTGTTCTAATAAGGAGAAAATGGTCAAGGACTTAGATTTTCTGGACATCTCAGATTTTAAAAAATTCAGGTGTCCTGATTGCATGAGAAGTTCTTAGAGATGGGATTAAAAAAAAAGGGGACACAAGAAGGAATACCTCATAATATTTTAAAGTAGGTTAATTTTTAAATCCTTGATATTAAAATACCCCAGATGTTCAAAGCAAATCAATTTACTGTTTTCCCTAATGTAGATCCCCTCTATCAGAACATTTATAAACTATAGTCACTACCTGGACACAGGAATTATTCTTATTTCAGGTATTAAAACTTAGAGAAGGTCTCTGTAATTGTTGCTGAGCAACTCATATTATTGGCAAAATAAAAGGAGGGGGTGCCATTCACACTCTGGGCTTCTCCCACTCAAAACAGTGGGAGGGAGCAGATCTGTCTGTGGGGAAACTTTGTCTCCAAGCCAGGCCTTTAGGGTTTTATTTTCCTGTGTAGAGCTGAGGAAGATGAAAAGTTTGGCTACCACAGAGGCACAAGCAATGCAGTGGGACTGAATCTCCAGATGGAGACTGAAAGCTCCTTGAAGCTCAAGTCAGCAGGCAGGTCAGCTGTGTGGGGAGTTTTGGTGGAGTGGTGTGAGGAAGTTCACATGCTGTGCAGTGCTGACTGTAATGATCTGCTGATAAATAACACATTTCAGCTGCTGGTGTAGCCCTGACCCTCACTGTTCAACAAATTTATTCCTTACCAACTAATATATACGTATGTATGTACATATATATACATAATTTTGAAACTAGAACTGAGGCTTCACTGTGGTTTTACTGTGTAAAAGGGAAGATATTTTTAGCCATCAGTAACATGAAAAAATGCAGTCTAGTCTAAACTGAATATTGTTTAAAACAAAAACCCCACAATCAGCATAGATCCAAATATTAGAACTATGTGAGAAATGTTAATTGTTTGGTTGAAATCTGGATAGGGAGAAGAATTCGGGCAAGAGTCCACATGTTTTGCACTTGAATAAATCCCCAAAAAGACAAAAAAATTATCCTGATACTCTGCACTTTCCAGCTCTTCTGGAAATAATTTGTAACTGGCACCCAACTTGACTATTGTAGGAATTTCCCCATCATCTTGGGCTTGTTACATATCAATTTTACTACCCTGGCATGTGCGTGAATGAAAAACAGTTATCATGATGTAATCGGTGTTGTCCATGTTATGTCTAAACAATGTAGTCATCAGCTGGACTGAACTAGGTATCTCTACTGTTAACTTGTAAAAACAGAGCAAAGAAAAGCACAGGCTGCTGTAATATCATAGGGGTCAGCCTCTAATGGGAAGCAAAGTGGACTTTGCATGTTCTTTTTGTCCTCACTTTCCCTTTTCCTTCTTGACTTTTCTGGAGTCCACCACGCAAAGGCAAACTCCAGAAGATGGCAATGGTAGTTAGAAAATGCCATGAGTGAATTTCACTGGAGGTTTGTGGTGGGAGAAGCATTTTATTTGGATAGGGCCAGCTTTGTAGAAAGTCTAGTGGCAAGCCACGGACCACATCTAGTCTTTAAGGACCAGTGAAGTAGCAGGCTTGCAGTCAAAACCATCTGCCTCATCCATACAAAAGCTTCCCTTCGAAAAACACAGCTCTGCCTGTGATTTTTCCCTGTGGAGCAGGCTATGGGAAGCTGTGCTGGCTGCTGAGGGCTGCCATGGTAGTGCTGCTCTGCAGGGGCTGCAGCTCCTACCACACACCTTTTTCTCAGGTGATGTGACCAGCCTGGAATGACAGAAGGATTTCAGTGAGTACAAGAGTGATTGGAATGTGATAATAATGCAAAATTCATATGATAGAAGATGAGTTTGGAGAGGGGGGAGTAAGCAAAATGATTGAAGGGGAATAGGATGGAATAACAATTCCTGCAGTTCTCCTGTATCCCACTTCCTATGTGAGTGTGAGCACTGAGACTGTGGCACCAAGAGCACACACTGCATCCCTCCCTCCTCTCACACAGCACTGCTTTAGGCCTCTTCCCTGGTCTTCTTAAATAATGGAACTGAAGAGGCTTCTGAAGAGGAAAAATTGCAGATATACCAGCTGTACTAGCCTCCTGTCCAGTGTCCTATTCCCTTTTCTAATGAAAGTATTGGGAAAACTATTGATTTTCAGCAGAAGCACAATATACATTAGTGCTTATTCTGAAGTGCCAGATTAAATTTAGGAGTTCCTGGTTTGGAATCTAATTTAACACTAGACAGAGTTAGTCTAGAAAAATAGAGAGAAACTCTAGCTCCACAGCAAAGCCAGTGAGAGACAAGATTAACCAAGAAGTACACAATTTGGAAGAGGGGAGGGGAAGATGGCTTTAAGAAATATTGATATCTTGATGTTTAAGAAAGGGGAAGATATCAGTGTGTTTGTGATTGTATGATGCTTATCTACTTTAATGGTTTCATAATTTACTTCCCTTTGCACTGCACTTAAAAATTCTAATGCTGTGTGCTCTGTAATAAAATGCATTACAAATCTGATGATATGCCCCTTTTTCTAATAGGAGGTAGTTTATTTTATTACAGTCCATTAGGTAGAGCAATTGTAGTTGCTTCTTTAGTCAAGTGATGCTGTGTGGGGAGGCATTTACTAGAAACAGGTCTTAGCTGACTTTCTCGAAAAGCAGCATATGAAAGATTAAAAAGATCAGCAACATTTCTTCTTTGTTTCCCATCACTTCTACATTTTCTTCGAGCAGTGGCAAAAGACCATGGAAGTTACACATAAGCAGGTGATAGTTCGCCTGTTTAAAACATGTCGCATTAACCCTTAAGGTTTTGTGTAATGCCAAAAGACATGCATCTGGGACAGACAACTGACTGAGATAAAATCCACTTAGTGAAGGACCGTTTTCCATTTTCTATTTCATTTGTGGAAGTACTCAGTTTCTTTGTTCTATTCTGTGTGCCATATATACAATTACCTCCAAGATTTTGTGTGAAATGTTGGCTTAGAAATTTCTGTAAGGCGGATGCAACCCAGGGAATGAGACTGGGAAATGAATGAGGACAATACTGAGAAGCTGATGGAGGAACTCCTGTGAAATAAATACAGAGCAAATGAGTTCTGAGAAGGTGGATAATTAGGACTGGGGGGGAGGCAGGAAGAATATTAAGAAGAGAAAGAACCAGAATCAGGATTAGTAAAGAAAGCACATCCCTAGTGTTTTGCACCAATGAGAAATATATATGCCTTCTATGTTCTTCTACTGCAAAAGGATTTGTTACTGAATGAATGGTATTTAACAGTTAACAGCAATAATCATACAGGCATAATAAGCATGGATTAGACATGGATTTTTGCATAGGATTTAGATTTCATTTAAGTTACATGGACCTCGCATTAGTGTACAGAACTCAGCATGCCCTGGATTTTCCATCTAAGTAGTTACACTATGGATATCACAAGAGCACAGTAAGTGAGCATCACAGTAAGGAGCTTTCCTGGGGATTTTGAACACAGGGAGTGTTAGACCTGAGGTAAGCTCTGTAAGACTTCCACAATAAAAGCAGTCAATGAGCTTAGTGTCTTCTGCAGAGGCATTTCACTGAGTGTCTATGGGAGGCTCATTTAAGTATGTTGTTTTCAACCTTAGCCCATTCCAAATGTCTGTGCAGATAAAGGACAGAGGCCTTAGGGTACAGATACTGACTGGGAAAGGCACTGAACTGGGGTCTTTGTGAACATGCAAGTGTCTGCAGAGAGCTTTGTAAGAAGAGTGATCAAGAATTTACTGCTAAGAATGAATGAAATCCCTTATCCATAGTTCTAGAAAAAGAGTTTTCAGAGGTCACAAGGGTTCAGTTTGCTTTTGGTATGTTCCCCTTTCAGCCCAAAGCTACTTCTGTCTTCATTGGGTGAAACAACTCAATTTCAGGCTAGTTGTAGCTGCATCCTGTGACCTGATGCTGTTTTGGTGCTTGAGGTCCCCCTGAATTTTCTACTAAAAAGACAGAGGCCTGGTCCTGTAAAGCAGGAAGAGTCTCAGCTTCTACTGACAATAGTGGAAGACTTGTGCCCACTCTAAGAGTTCCCACTGAAAGTAGTCAGTGAGCTATAGCTGTTCGAGCCCTACATCCAGAAGCTAGGCAGCTACCCTCTCCACCCTCTCTGGCTCCAGCCTTACTGATAGCAGGGTTAGCAACTTTACCACCCACTTACAGAAATGGGACTTTATTTCCAGCTGTTTGTGCTGAAGTCTGCCCACAGTATTCCAGTTATGTCAGTACACATTTGCAGCACTATGGGCAGCCTGATTTGTCAGGTGTTGCAATAGTCCTAATATATGAAAAAAGGCTTTGAAAAAGTTCCTGACACAATTGGTCCTTATTTTGAAGCTGTAGAAGAAATAGACATATCTCTGTATTTATGGATCTGGGATAGACATTGCTCAAGAGCAAAAAGAGTATTTTAAGTGGCTTTAGCATATTTTTCTCTGTCTTATGCGTAAAGACTTGTGCAGAGCACAGAATGTCTATTCTTTCCTGAAACCTTGTTTCCATATCTGATGTCTACTCTCTCATACTGCCAGTGAAAAATGCTTTCTTTTATCATCTTGACATACGGTGTCATCTTTGGTATAGAGTTTCTCAGTAGATGTCTGTTCTTCCCCATTGATAAAATAAGACTTGGGAAGCCAGTGCTGTGAAGGAAAGTCAGCTACCAGTCCAAATAAGCTGCCATGTGAATAGCAGATCATCACCTTATGCCATCCTTTGGTACCCACTCTGAAACTAAAACAACAGAGAGAACAAGCCCCATGTACAATATGAAGTTTTTGCTCTGACGTGGAATTTCTAATACCAGGCAGAACACAGAAAATAGGTCCCTAAATTGTTGAATTGATGGGAAATATCTTACAATATTAGATAAACGGTAGTGAAGTGCATACTCATATGGCATCTAGCATGTTAGGGTGCTAAATCTGAATTCGGTATTGTCTGTTTCCAGCAAAGAAATGCTGATTTGCAGTTGAAAATACCCATGGAGATGTAAGGGTTTGGAAACATTCCCACTGCATACTGTGTATCCACACATGATTTGGGATGCTTTAGTACAGTACTGGGGATATTCTGCTTCACTTAGGATGTTTTGTGGAAGACCTTTCTAATAGCATCAATTAAGGACAAAGGATCAACATGGGAAATTCATATCAAAGGGAGGAACTGTATATCCATTTCTTAAAAATCTGTGTATTTCCCCCAGTGAACCTATGCAAGCTCTAATCACATTTATTTAATTACTTAGCACATCTTAGAACAAAAGAGGCTCTAATAAAGCAGGTGAGAATTGAAAGCATGTAGCAATAACTATTGTAACAGTAGTTTTTAATTTTCGGTGTTTATTCAGATTGTTCTCTATCATGTTTCTTCTTTTTTCATTAAAATAATTGAACTCTTGCTACTGAATACAGCTCCTGCTTTGTCTTGAAGCACAACAGTGCTCTCTGTCATGGATAAACTGCTATGAGGTGTTCTAATGCAGCTGAATAAACAGTATGATGCTCTGAATGCATCTTTACTCTGATTTTTTTTCTGAAGCTCAGTGGTAGCAGACCAGGGATTAGGCTCATGGGTTCTCCAAACCTCTGGGTTTACCTGGTCTCAGAATAATTTCTTTTTTCTTTTTTTTTAATTTCTTCCTCTCCTTTTTTTTTTTTTTTTTTTTTTTTAGCTAATAGTTGATTAAAGTTTGCCAAGAAGCAGAAAAGATATAATAAAGGCAGAGGGTAGTTGTGCATACAGTGTGAGTTGACAGTTCCTTGTGGTGCTGTAAGCATAGACATCATGCTAAAGAGACTTCAGAGTGGGATCAGCACCTTCCACTTTGGAAGCCCCTGAGATTGGCAGCTAAACTGCGTCAAATCTGCAATCCCCCTCACCTAGTCATGGACACAGAAGAGTTCTTGGTAGACAGTGGGCTAAATTCTCTTCAGCATCTCTAAGGGTAAAGGGCATAGAAAACCCTTCAACAGGAAGATGGATCATGCATTAGCCTGTGTGTCTCACTGCATGCTGGGATTCACGGTCTTTGCAATGGCTTTTAATTAAAGATGCAGCTGTCTGACATACACTGTTTAATATGAAGTAGGCTTCCGACAGTTGCTGATGCTGTCTACAATTTGTTGTCTCCCAGTCTAAAGTGAAGAATTGCCAGAGTGGGAAGTAATCATGGCATGCTCTGGAAGAACTGTTCATTACTTTGACCTCTGCTGGTCTCGCTTAATCGTTATAAAGTTTTTTAACTCAGAGCACAAACAGAGCTCATTTCTACTAATTGGATTGTAAAATCAAAAATCTTTTCTTTGTAAGTGTTAATAAGATTATTGTTTTCCAAAGGAGCTTGCAGCTTTTACAGTGTCAAGCTTGTATTCTGCTATTTTCTTACTTACCAGTCAAGGCCACAGGGAGTCTTCCCCTATGAACCAATAGCTTTGTGAACATTCGCTTTCCTGCCTTTCCATCTACCGGTAGAAAGCTTGGGGACAAATCTAATAGCAACAGGACAAATTATCAAGTACACACCAACTGCTTTATGCTGCCTCTACAACTGAAAGCAGCTACAAACCCAGTTTTGCCATCTGTTTTGAGGAACTGTGGGATTGCCTTGCCTGCTGAGCAGAGCAGTACAGAGAACTGGATAAATATATATCAGAATCCTCTCCCTGGTGTATGATATTCTAGCAATGAATGTCACCTACCTTATTGCAAACATAATTTCTTTCCCTGTGGAGGAGGGGGCAGGACTCCCTCTGAAGCCTACCATTGACATTTCTGTTTCCATTGTAATGAATCTATTGCGGGTTCAACAGCTCTGGGGGTACAGACTTCCTCCTGTAGCTCTTCTATGACGAGAGTTCCAACTCCATAAGCAAAACACATAAGACTCTTTTGAAGTCATTTGTGGTGCCAATTTTTCAGTTGTGGACAGCTGTCCATCAGGAAGGATATTTATCTGCTAGAGATAATTGCTGTTGAGCTGGATTTGCTTTGGAGCAGTAAAACGAGTACGAAGGATGCAAAGTTCAAAGCTAAAAATTGGGAATTAAAAACCACAGGGGTTAACTTCTCTGCCTTCTGTCACAGAGGAAGCCTGTCCTCAGTGGGAGTCCTGATCTGATGTGTTAAATGGATATCTCGGCGGTTTCCATCTTTCTTTATCATACATTCTGCCCTGTGCTGCTAATCGGCTTTTTTTCCTTTATTTAGGCAGTTAAATATATTGCCTCCACAGCCCTTGGAATTGAACCTGATCTGTTTGATAGGAATGTAAAAAACAACAATCCACTGCTGCAGCTAGGGATGAGGAACACTTGCTTATTTCCTTTGTGCTAAGTGCGCCCTATAGCATAGTTACAGCGGTCTGGGGCCACTTTCTATCCTATTTACATGGGATCATGCAACACATTTGTGACCTTTCAGTGCAAGGGGGCAGAACATTATGTGAGTGATGGCGTGGTTCCTGCTTTATGTTTCCAGACTCGCAGCAGTTGTCTCACAGCCCGTCCACTCCTGACTGTAAGGAAACGGCTCTGAAGCCTGTTACTGCTGAAACTGGAACATGGTGTGCTGTGCTATTTGTAGTTTCCTGCTGCCGACACTGGATACGCAGTTACTATTCCTCTTGCTTCCTCCATGAACATTAGAATGGGTCCAAAAATAATTGAAGGCAGTATGTTCTGATGGAATATTTTTACATTTGCACAAATTTCCTCTTTATTTTGCTTGCCAATTTTGATAGGGAGCATTTTGAGGCTGTTTCAGCTTCTCCAACTTGGCACCACTGGGAGGCACAGGAATTCTCCCTTGATCAGTAAGGCAAAAGAGTGTTCTGGCATCTGAATACAGGCTTAAAAGTCATTTTTAAGGATTAATACTGCATCTGATAACTGAGAAGTTCTGCTTTATCTAATGAAGAAGACTTAAAGGCTCAAAAGGACAACAAAGCCCACACATATAGAAAAAGAGAAGGAGGCCCACACATACAGAAAAAGAAAAGAAGAAAGCTGCTTTATTTTTTAAGTTATTTATTGCTTTGATCTTCAAGGTTAGGTGATAAGAGCCTATCTGCCAGGAAATAAAGTAATTAAACTGTGCATGAGGTTCACCGACTTACTGTGCAGCATGTTTCAGATGTAGCTATGTGATTATTCCTTAATGAATGTCTTCCTGGCCTGGCTGAAATGCTTTAAATGGCTTACACTTGTCTTGGGGTCTTAAAAGTGTATCTTAAATTAACTTTGTATCTATTTATAGGGAACACATAAGAGTGGGTGTGCAGTTGAGAGTTTACCTCCTCAGGAGCTGGTGATGGTTTAAGAAGTAAAACAGCTAGCATGGTCTGTGGATCATTTCCAGGAGTGTCACTGTCATTTTAAACTGGGTCACTCTGTCTTTTCTTTATACATATCATGAACATTATGTAAACTAATTCAGAAATGTTTTCCTGAACCTTCCTGTGTTGCAAAGTCTTTCCATATTACTTGGCATTGAAATCCTGGATGCCTTACATCCTACACAGTGCTGAAAAGGTTCACAGAAAAAAACCAACAACAGTCTCAAGCTGAGCAATTTTGCTCAATTTATTGCTAATCAACACAAATTTCTGATCTCTATTTAGGTGCTGAGAGGGAAAAGTAGGACACATTGCCATAAACACCTATTCTTCCCAGAATGTATTTCCCTGATTTTTGTCATGGTTTACATATACTCGGTCCATCAAAACTCATCTGGTGGGGTGAAAGGCAGTGAGGGGTGTCAAGAATAACAGTCTCTACTGCTGTTACAGCTATTCCAGCATGAGCCATTTTTCTTCTCTTGGGGGTGTTCCTGCCCCTTTGCCATGGAGAGCCCCAAGAGTGTTTCTTTCCCTCAGCAGCACCATATTCTTTCCCCAGCACCTTGTATCCAGGCGCTTCTCTGGCTGACAGGTCTTTTTGTGCCATGACGAGGCTCTAGTGCGTGGGGCCCCCTTAGTGCCAGAGTTGGTAGGAACTGGCTGGGACCAGCTTGGGATAGCTACCCCGCTGCTGCACAACCCATCAGTTGTGCTTGTTGCACACGGGGATGCACAATTACCCTTACACCCAACCAAATCATCTCTTACAATCCTTTGAGCCCTGGGGAACCAAAGGGGGCGAGTTGAATGTTGATGTTTTTACCAACAACAAGCCTGTTCGCTGAGGGGAGTCTTAAGGCAGTGCCATGGAAAGCAGGGGCGCTACCAAGGTGACAGTGAGGTCCAGTGCCACCTGTGGAGCGTGTGTTCCCAGGCGGAGACAGGAGACACTGTCCACCCTCCTAGCTTCCCAGGATTGCCAGTGTTAAGGGAAAACATTGAACATGTTGATTCATGGGATGGGGAAAGAATCAGGCCACAGGGGTATGGAGTGTTAGGCACCACGAAATCCAGCAGAAAGCTGATGTCTTTGGTTTTCCATCTGTGCAGAGATCCCAGCTATGGCCCCAAAGTGTCATGACATATTGGAAGTTTAAAGCTATAATTACACCAGAGCTGTATCTCTGTGTCTCAGACACGAGTGATTTTGGTAGGGGAAATGCCACGCTTCAGATACAAAGCAGAAAACATCTGTCTGCCTGTTTTGTTTTTAATGGCAGCTATTAGGAGTCACAGAAATGTCACACATTAGGCTAGGAATAAAACCAGGGTATGAAATAATCACCAAACTCATACAGCATTTTCAACTGACTGAAGTTGTGTTTGTCTCAGATTCTGCACACTGAGAGGAAGACCCCTCATCTGGGAACACACTTTGATCTTTTCATAATTTACACAATTTTTTCTATTTGTGAGCCTGTTGTCTTTTTATCTCTCTTAGTATTACCTTCCCTATCCAGCCAATTAATTGATTTGCACTTGGATAACAAGCAGTTCTTTGTAAATTATCTGTGCCCAGGAAAGGCCGTTTCCATTTTAAAGAACAGAAAATCCTTTCCACGAATGCCTGAGCGTTTGGTGTCACTACATTTGGTGGAAAGGTGCAATATTTCAAGTAGCAAGAAAAAAATGCAGATGCATAAAATACGCCCAGGTATCATTACTCATATTTATGTGTTCAGGATCTGTAATTTTCTCCCACTTTCAACAATAAAATTATTGCTTCTCTATTCAGCATTATAGAAATCACATACTTTACTTCATGCGTGGCTGTGGTGTGATATCTGTCAGGAAGAAAACCACAGATCTCTTACTCTGGCATTTAGTAGTAACATTCAGTGTGAGGACATTGGAAATGGTGCTTTGATATTAATGCAAAGCCATTTGTCACATCACACATCTAGCTAATATTCTAGCAGGTTGACAGTTGGGCCCATTGTCTAGAATAATTTAATGTACTGTAGCTTAAACTTACTGTACTCTATGAATCATATACATGGATAATTATAATGGAAAAACTGTGTTCATGCAGCATTCAGGTTACACAAATACAGCTGTGGGTCTGAAGCTTCAGCTGGTGTAAATTGGCCTCATTGGAATGACACCAGTATATCCTGGCTGTAGACCGTGCCCAACACATGTGAAAGGGAAAGATCTGGCAGAAGTATCACTTTGTCCATCACTGTCTGTAAACAAGAGAAAAACACAAAACCAAACACAACTTTATATTTAGGCTTTGGCTTAGCAAAGCATTTAGATGTACACCGTGTTCTATTTCAAACCTACAAGTACTTTGATTTAATTAAGGCTGTATTTATAGAGTGGTTTAGAGTGGTGATAGGAATTACAGCCAATTGGGATTTTTTTCTGTTGAAGCAGTTTTCATCAAATTTTATGATTCATGACAAAAATGAAATGCACTATCAAAGTTTTCTTTAAGTCCAAAATTTATCCTGGGGCCAGTATATTCCTGTCCGAGAACAGCCTTTTTCCTAGTGACCCTTCATGTAGCTAGCCCGGTTGCAGGCCCGGATGGGCGCTCATGGCCCTGACCAGCTTCACCTGCAGCATCCACATCCCTGCCCATGGGCCAGGAGCTCCATTGCAGCTCAGCTTTATATGTCAGCCTCCAGCCTTACTACAGCCCTGCCCTGGCTATGGCCTCTGATGCACTGGACACTGGTCCATCGACTGATTTTCATGCACTACCTAGAACCTGTGCTGGCCCCATGCTGTGATCATGGGGTTATGTCTGAACCTAATTATGTGTGCTGGACCTGATGCTGATCTGCTGATTGACTTCATAGCGTAAGCTTGGACGTGTCTTGTCACCCACAACTTGCTCATGGTCTCTTGATAAAACCTGTTTGCTGTCAGACCTCAGGGGCTGTGGTGCAGGCTCTGACTAATGGGGCCCTTGGTGACCTGGATATGGCTTGTTCCAACTAAACTGTAGTTATGACTCTCACCTGGAGGTATGAGGGGACTTTCTTGATTGATTGCCTTTTATAAATGTAGCAAGCATGCAGATCATTCCAGGATCAGGCCATTGCATATCAGTTAGTACTGTGTATGTACCACAAATCTGTTGTGTAGTGCTCTTTTTTGTTTGTTGTTTGGGTTTGTTTGTTCAAATACTAGCTAAGTTCAACTGCAGCAGATTTAAGGAACATGGCTTAATTTGGTTTTGAGTTGTTCTGTATAGTTGTGCTCAGTGAGATAGGAATAGACCTTGCAGCTAGAAGCTTAGTAAACCTCAAGAGAGGGACGCTGGCAGGTACTGTGCTGAGTGCATTGCAGTAGAATCATAGAATACTTAGGGTTGGAAAGGACCTTAATACCATTCATTCTAAATCCCCTGCCATGGGCAGGGACACCACACACTAAACTGTGCCACCCAAGTCTCCGTCCAACTTGACCTAGAACACTGCCATGGATGGAGCATTCACAATTTTCTTGGGCAACCCATTCCAGTGCCTCACCAACTTTACAGTAAAGAACTTCTTATATCTAACCTAAACTTCCTCTATTTAAGTTTTAACCTGTTACTCCTTGTCCTATCACTGAAGTTCCTAATGAAGAATCCCTCCCCAGCATCCCTATAGGCCCCCTTCAGATGCTGGAAGGCTGCTATGAGGTCTCCATGCAGCCTTCTCTTCTCCAGGCTGAACAGCCCCAACTTT
>JANRGW010024262.1:48683-59372 GCA_024733675.1 Psilopsiagon aymara
TGGCATCAGCCCACCTCACAAGCGTGTCAAGGTCCCTCTGGATGGCATTCCTTCCCTCCAGCATATCAATCGAACCACGCAGCTTGGTGTCATCGGCAAACTTGCTGAGGGCGCACTCAATCCCACTGTCCCTGTCACCAACAAAGATGCTGAACAAGATTGGTCCCAACACCGATTTCTGAGGGACACCAGTTGTCACTGGTCTCCAACTGAATGTTGAATTGTTGACCACAACTCTTTGCGTGCAGCCATCCAGCCTGTTCTTTATCCACTGCGTGGTCTGTCTGTCAAATTGATGTCTCTCTAGTTTTGGGAGACAGTGAACCCTCCCTGTCGACACGGGAAAGGTTTAAATACCTGGGAAGAAAACATTTTTAACTTGAGGGACAGTGTTGACCTAAAAGCAAATGTGTATAAACTGGCTTAGGTCAGTGAATATGAATATGAATCTGGTTTAGGTCAGAGAGTATACAAAGTTTTCTGTAACAGGAGTAGAAAGTTTCTGGAACTGCTTCTTGTAGGAAGAGCTGAGTTGTGGTACTTATTTTCAGGGGGAGCTTTGTCTCTTTATGAAAGGAAGTTTTATACTGTGGTTTGCTGCCAAAAGCAGTGATTGGACTTGACCTGAATGTCTCTTTGGGATCGTTTTCTTGATATGTATCCTATGTTGTTCTTCAAGACTGTGTGGTTATAATGGTTATTGTTCTAACCTTACCCATATGAGTTTGATATTTATGGCTCAGAACTTACAGAAAAGATGATTTGCTACAAGCAGGTTCATAATTAATTTCAGTCTTAATGTAGTGTTAGCTAGATTTGGGATTTTTTTTTTTTTTTGCATGTATAAACAATTTCATTAATAAATATATTCAGTTCACTAGCTGCCAAACCCATGAGGGCTGAAATCTTCTCATTAAGTATTGCTTGGTATAGGGTGTACTGCCAGCTGTGTGATGGGAACATCATCCTGTGGTGCTCTCCACCACTGTTTCAGAATCCAGTGGTAATGCTCCTCAGCAAGCTCTGATAAAAGCTGGGGAGCAGAGGTTATTTGGAATGATGTTATAAATCTCATTTTATCTGAGGTGGGGCTGGACTGCACAGTCTGCGTACATGCTGTTCCATATCCGTGTGTTTCTTCTCTGTTGTCAGACAGTTGTTCTCAACCTGTACACACTACCCTGCTAGATGTTACAAATCCAGGAAAAGTATGGACTCACATTCTCCCTCCTCAGGACATGCTCATGACCAGCTTGAGAGCTGCTGTATGGTCTAACACTTAACCTGGATTTTCTAGTAACTCGTCGTCTATGCTGACAATGCAAGAGGTTAAGAACTCATTGTTGCCAGCACAACTGATGTTTGGGATATGATCTGATGTCCTAACTCTCAAGTAAAGTGGCCTCAAGACAACATGTGTAATAATTACTGGCACGTGCATGATCCTTAATCTCATTAGGGTAGATGCTTTAGCAAAATGTTGGGCAGAGACTCTTTAGATCATTCTCAGTTCTTCTGACTCATTCAGAAGGGACTGATTTTCTTAACTAAATGTAGCACTTAACGCTCTTCAGCATATGCATTCATTTTCCTTCATGTTTTGTTAGAAACAGGGGCTATAAGAGATAATAGCATTAAAAGTCTATCTTCTGGTTTAAGTATGTTTAACCCCTTTCCCCAGCTATTCAGCCACTGGAAAATGCTTAAACTACTTAATTGGTCTCCAATTTATCTACGTAAATGTGGAGAAATGCCAGTCTGGGAGACATTGAAGACAGTCAGTTCATCTGTTCTAGGTACTGTAATATCTGATCTTAGTTACTGTGTGCTCCAGGTCAGTGCAAATTTGTGACTGCAGGAATGATTAGCAGACTTAAGAGAATTAACTTGCTTGGCAGTCAGCATGACTCCAGCAAAGAAAAAAGTCAAAGAAATAATTAAAGGTCCATTAATTTTATGATAAACACTAGGCTGGGTCTGGTAGGACAGTCTTTTTTATGAATGGTGTGAGATCAATTTGTACAGTCCTATATAGCAATGTTACAATGACACAGAAAATCTCAGCTGAGACACTGTGTATTTGGTTTAAGGTGATCTCATAGTGCACATCCTCCAGAGTCTGATATTTACTGTATTAAAAACTCATTCCCTTTGATAAGTTAGTTTCCCTGTCAGTAATGTTGAGCATTTTTTCCAGGAGCCCAAGTTAGCTCCTTGAAACTGGGGAGGCCCTCACAGGGTTGAGTAAAATAGCAATTGTTGTTGGGTTATTGCCATGCTCACATCCTTAATGGTGTTCTTTAATTAAGCCAACTAGGCAGCACACTCACTTCAGGAACACAGGAAGCATCAGCATTTCTCATGTGGAAAACAAACTTGAAAGCTTTCAGGAAATATTGCTAGTAATATGGGTCAGGCCAGACAATGTTCACAGACATTCATATTGAAAGCTCTGTCCACACGCTGCAGACTCTCACAGCCTCATCCACCATCTGGTATTTTCAGAGCCTCAACTTCCAATCTGAAGTGATGAGAAAATTACTGTGTTATGAGAAAACTGTGTAAGTCCATTTTAGACTTTGTGGTCAAATAAAATGTTTGAAAACACAATCCATGAGATCTCAAAAGCAAATAAGAACTTGTTTGTATGTATATATTTAAGTCCCATAACTGTTCAGCAAATCTCATGATCTGCGGGACTGTGAGATACCGATTCCATGCATCCTTGATTAGGAGGGTGAAAATACAAGGTTTTCCATGATTCCACACCTGTGCAGTAAGGAAAACACAGTACTCTCTTCTGGGTGCATGGGGAAAATGTCTACAGTTAATTAAGTATTAAACAGAAATGTCTTAGCAGTATGTGAAGTAACCAGCTGTGGAAACAAGCCCTGTAGATAAATCCAAGCGGTACTGTGCTGTTTTGAGGGTCAGTTAGTATTCCACACAGCACTGGACTGTGCCATGCGGAGGTGTCAGTTCATCTGGAACTTATTTGAGTATGCCTCATCCCTGGCAGTGTTCAAGACCAGGTTGGTTTTCAACCTCATCTTGTTGAAAGTGTCCCTGCCTGTGGCAGGGGTGCTGGATGTAGGTGATCTCTAAGGACCTTTTCTGTTTGGAAATCATTCTATGATCCTGTTATCTCCTGTAGAGTAATACATTGCATAAAGTAGATGTGTCTGCAGTCTTGCAGTGCCCTGGTCGCTGTGTCAAACAAATGATTATAAATACTTATTATTCATTAAGATTAGAGCAATGAAAGTTCTTACAGAGCGAAGTGCATCATTAACCCTACTTCAGACCGTAGTGAATCTGCATCTTTTGACTGCACTCATTCCTAGGCATCTTGCTTTATTTTCTCTCTGTGCCAAGCCACACAAAACTCAAACCTCTTCATTCTCTGGGCATTCAAGTGAGATGTGAAAGCATCAGAGAGAGACTCCAGACCTTAATGATAATTTGCTACTGGTATAGGCCAGCTGAAACCAATGTATTTTTTTTATGAAGAGTTATCATAGAGAGATTTAAAGACTAAACTAAAATTGAATCTCTTCTAAAATCAGCTATTGTCTATTAATAGAAGTTTTAAAAACATACTGTTTTGGAAGGTGGTAAAGACATCATCATTGAGGTCCGTTCAGTGTTCCTCAAAATTCTTGAAGGTCATGCTTTCAACTGCTATTGTGTTTTTCAATGTCTTAAAGAGGACAAAAAGGCTAATCATCCCTTATATGTTCTTTTTTCTTTCTTTCTTTGATAGTTTGCTATTGTATTTTAAAAGGCAGAAGCATGGTTTAGCTTAACCTAGATTGTCATCCAATCATATACGTATAGATTAGATGGAGGAAATGTTCCCTATCCACAGAATAATAGATTACTTCTTTTAATTGCTTGTCTTAAAAAGATCCCGATTTGGCTTTGCTGAGCATAAAAATATTAGATTTACTGTTTATTTTTAGTGGACTGCTGCCAGTTTTCTTCTCTCTGAATGTCTTTAGATTGTTTAAAACATTTAAAAGTGTTCACAACATGTATCTACTTACAAGAAATCTGTGTTGGCTTCTCAGCAGAGATGTAAAAGCTTGTTGTTGGGACATGAACTTTGCTGTTATGGATTTTTTTCTTTCTTTATTGGCTTTATAGCTTTTTTTTTGGTTGTTATGCCCACAACTGCGGCAAATTATTTTGTGCTAATGCTGCTTAATTAAATCTTAACTAAGTGAGAAAAGGAAACCCAGTGAGAAAGATTTAGGTTTCTCTTCAGGTTATAGTACGTTGTTTCATTCTTCTTAATTGTCAGTAATATCTGAAACCTCTCCTCCTTGCAAAATCTTGTTATTTATACTTTCAGAAGAAATGGTGATAGGCCTGATCTTGGTCACCTCTGGGTACAAATAGAAAGTAACTGTGTCAATGATATTACTTTGGACTTGCATCATTGTAACTTGAACCAAATTCAGCCTTTATGACCACTCATCAACACAAAATACAAGCTACTGTAGGCTCTGTAGTTGTAAGTGTATTTTCATAAATAAAAGATTAAGAAGTCAGGCATAAGTGACAAATTTTTTGGGGACTAGGTCAGTGTAGTGTGTCTAGTGACATTTCAATGTTTATTTACTTCTCAGTGAAAGGGATACTCAGTGCTGTTTCTGCAAATCACCTGCACAAAGCAGTGCGTTCCCATGCTGAATTGAATGCTTAGTATGAAATGCTGAGTTTATTGAAGGATTCCTATGTGACTCACACAGGGCCTTTAATCTGAGAGAGCTGTCTCTACAGGGAACAGGTAACTGACCCTGAGAAGCTATAGCAACATACTGTGCCTGAGCAGTGAATTCTGAGGATTCTTTAGTTGTCACGAGTCAAAAATTATTATTCATTGCTAAACAGCGAAACAGCTCTTGACTGGAGAACATGTAAATGTTATAACAAAGATCTTGACTGATCCTTTGACGGTAAGGTGGTTGGTTAAAAGCTGCATTTTCACCCTTTCTCTAACGTCAGGAACTGTACTGACCTCACCTGACCTCCACTTCCCCTATTGTTAGGTTTTTTGCCCCTTTTTTTTTTCTTATAATGAACTAAGTTGGGTTTGTTGTTTTTTGTTTTTTTTTTTTTTTTACCCTGAAAGAGTCCTTATTAATGTACCCAGCTTGTTGGGATGGGGGTAAGGGAACATGGTTTGAAGGGACTCTGTAACAGAAATGCCAGTGGAAAAGAAGAAATTGGGGAATGTAATGCCCACAGAGCTGTAGGCAGGAGTAAAGAATGAAAGTTTCTCACTTCGAATGCATTTAATCTCTAACACAACATGGAACAAGCCAAAACATAACATAAACACACTATCTTCTGAGTTGTGACTGCTTATAATGAATGAACGTGCTGCAGATTGAAATATCACATTAAAATGATGCAAAATAAAGAATGAGTTTCATCAGCTTTGTTGAATGTATTTCTTTCTGTAGATGAAGCACTGTACTATACCTTTTGCTTGGAAATACGTATAAAAGTGAAAGAAGATGTAACATGTACTCCTTATGGATATTAATAAAATAAATCTTTTTTTTTTTCCTCCATCCCAAAAATAAGTGGAAGATAGACTGAGTTCTGGCTTTGGAATTAGAAAGATCTAGGAAATATAAGTGTAGGGAGTCAACTGGCTACTTGAATGAAATACTTGGAAACTTAACCTATAAATGAAGAAAAAGGGGGGCGAGAAAGTAGCATCAGTAATATTTACAGAAGTTTGGGTCAATTTCTGGAAAAGGGCACTTTATGACCTGCTCGGTTTTCAGTCAGTGAAGCAACCCTTGATTTCTAAGTCCCTTTGTTGCCATTTTCTATACGTGAAATTCCCATTACTTACAGGAAAAGACTATGGGATCAGCTTACTGTGGAACATGCTTTATGAATTACGTTTCCTGACCTATCATTCTGTTAATAATGAAATATGATGATAACTTAAATGCTTCGTTTGCTCAACAACATATTATTTTTTATGAGGAACATAGAGAAGAGAATATTTTGTTCCTATTCCATATGCATCTGCCTTGAAACTCTGAATATTTACGTTTTGCACTGTCTCTTTTTTTTTTCGTCCCTGTCTAACACTTTTTTTCCTCTGTCCTGTACAAATACTTCTAGATGTTCGACTGGATCAGCCACAACAAAGAATTGTTCCTGCAGAGTCACACAGAGATTGGTGTGAGCTACCAACATGCCCTTGACCTACAGACACAGCACAATCACTTTGCCATGAATTCCATGGTGAGTTGGGGGCACACTGTGGACAGTGGGTCTGTGTGCATGAGTGAGGAAATGGCTGGCACATGTGGCCACCTCCAATTCAGAGGTCATTATGGACCTGTGAAAGGTGACATGAGAAGAGTCAGGCTGGGCTGTGATAGCAGCCCTCTTTCTGGAAAAGTGTTACTTTGTCCACCCAGTCACTGATATATGAATATTTCCTTGACTTAACAGTAGTGCAGTCCTGTGGAGCTTGTTTACACTTTGGAGAGCAAATACTGTATTTTTTTTTAAGTTTTTGACATTTCTGTAACTGGGAATTAATGAGAGCTGGAGGTGGTACCTTAATAATTTGTGCTTCTCCCCCACACACCCTACTAAGGTACTTTTTGAAGTCTTGAAAAAGAGACAGTACTCAAGTTGTCAGTTGTGGCCACAGTGGGATTTTGGCTTTTTCAGTAGTGAATTGGTCAGTCTTTCTGAATGCAACTCATCTACCTTAGTTTTTTTAAAGAGAGGAAAAAAAAAAGTGTCATTATAATTTATAAGTCCTTTGCTCACTTTCTTGTTCTTTCCAGGTATAAGGTGCTTGTTCTGGAAACTGCTCTGCTTTCAGTGCAGAAATGAGGACAGACTGTATTGATGTTTTAATTATTTCACTGGGTTAGAAGGATGCATGCATACCCCTGCTGCAACTGCACAGTATAGAGATGACCCCTCTCTGAATGCTCTCTCTCAACTACACAGAAGCTTCCCCTGAGTAAACCAACTCCTACAGGTGTACCTTGTCATGCAGTGTGTAGTCAGACTATAGTTGCGCTGGGGCTGAGACCTTAAAGGTGGTAGTTTATGTTTAAGCTGGTGGTGTAAGTCATTAGACCCTCACCATACTATGATGCCAAAGGGCAAGGTACTTGAGAGCAGCACTCTGAAATGTAAAAAAGAAGCCCTGACTACCTGAGGTCATTAAAGCCCGCACACTGCTTTCATAAGATTACAGGTGTTAACCCTGGTAGTCTGGCCTGATTCCAGACCAAGTAATCAACTTCTCTGACCTAAATTCCACACACCATTTCCGCCTATCTAGTTATTCCTCACTTAAGCACTGTGGTTCACTAGGGCATTGCTTAACAGTGGAAGATGAGAAATGTTTATAATGTCTATTAATGTATTCATTGTGATCATAATTGAAAGGAGCACTGAAAAACAGGCCGTAGGCACCTGAATCTTTAAGCTTGCCATTACAATGCCATCCAGCAAAATACAGCATAGCACAGCCCCCATATAACACTGCTGCTTGGAGGATACTAACAAGTAAGCATGACCTGGAGGTTAGTGCACTAAAAGTCATTTGGCTTATGGAAGATGCAAAGTTGGTCATAGTTTGTCAGAAAACACTATTAGAAGAGCCAAACTGGAGGACCTCCCCTTATCTTTTTTTCTGATGCTGTCTGATACTGTTTTCTTAAAATAACTGGGAGCTAAACTTAGAGAGGGAGAATTGTTGTTAATAGAAAATTAAGGAGTGACAGGGAGAGTCTAATGGAGGAAAAATTCTTTTCCTCCATTATTCTCTCTGTCCCCAAGTGTACTTTTTGGGGGGGATTGGAGGAATGCAAAAAAGTGAGACATTTCCAAAGATCTTGGAAGAAGTTCTTGTGACAGAGACCTCTCAGTGGCTGTGCTGTGCCTTGTAACTGTGCCATCTCACCGACTCACTGGTGTCAAACTCCTGTCTAATAGAGCTGTACAACAGAAAGACCTTTTTGGCTGAGGGGGAAGTGCAACAGATGATGATGCTCCTTTTTTGTGCTGTCTCCAGTATAACCTGCACATACAGAAGCCCATACAGTCAGCATGAATCAATCTGCAAAGAAGATTGGCTCCTCCATCTCTTTAGCATGGAGGATCCATGTGGAAAGGCATTAATGCTGGTACCTTTAGCTTTCAACTTATAAATACAGTGAGAGATGGTACTCAGTTCTGCTCTAATTGATTGGACTAAAATACGTGACTTTGTGTAAGAGTCTTACAATGTAACCAATATGCCAGTAACAATATATATGTTCTCAGATAATCCTTTTCATAGGACTGTAACTCAAAAGAGAGTAGTACATCTGCATGTCGTTTTTTGTATCCCACTTTGCTTCAGGCTTTAGTTGAATTTAAGACCTAGAATCTCCTCTGATGATAGGGTGATATCCTCCTTTTGTTTTGGATCAACATCAATTCATGCAGCAAGCAGGCAAAGTTAATTCAGCTTGGATTTCTATTTTAAACAATTGTGATATGCTCTCTCAGCAGGAGCTTTTAAAAAAAATTCTTCAACAGATTTCAATTGTCAAAGGTTCTCTGAGGAACTGTGGTGTTGCTATCATCTGTGGGGAAAAGTCAGGCTAAAAAGGACTGGCTTTTGGGAGTTGTTTGTTTTGTTAATACGTTAAAATTAGTATTGAGAGAAGATAGGGAGAAGATCAATGTAGCTGAGGATGACTGCATGTTTTACAGAGAAAACCCTTACAAACTTCAGTGGAAATTAGACCAGATCTTGCATTTCAAAGGTGTTTTGCTTTGATTGGGTTGTTGGGGGAGGGAGTTTAATTTATTTATTTACTTTTTACCTTTAAGCCAGGCATTACTAATAATAGTTAAAATATTTCCTTCAATTCCTCTAGAAAAGGCACTCTCCAGCTGTTTATTGGGTCATGCCTTTTGCACATGACCTTCCTATACTTCTCTATAGGCATGCTGTGACCAAAGCTCCTTCTTGGAAAAACAATTTGTTATTCTGTTTTTTACAATAATAATCCTTTTTTTTTTTTTTTTAAATTAACAGTGTGGGATGTGGATAAGTCACATATTTGAGGTAGGAAACTGTAGTGGGGTATTTTTCTTTCAAATAAAGACCATAGGGTTTTGGAGATTTCTTTTTTTTTTTTTTTTTTTTTCCTCTGATTCAAGTAATCTCAATCTAGTAAATTTACTAGAGAAAAAAACCTGTTTCAATATGACACAAAGCACACTGGTTGTAGTTCTGCACTTGGATACTTAGTATACATGGCATTTGGTCTGACTGAAATTATTTTTCTTTCCTGGAATTTTTTATGCCTGGATCTATTAACCTCCTTGAGGAATGAGTTATTACTTTCTGTGGGATGTGTGTAAAAAATGGCAGTGTTCAATGGTGGCATTGCTGCCTATCCTGCTGTCCCAGAGTTAGCTGTCTGACACTGGATGGAGGTGTGTGTTGTCCTAAGAAAGTCATAATTAAATTTCAAGCACATTACAATTATCATGTAAAGGCTAATGATGTCTATTGAAAAGTCACAAGATTTTCCTTGTATGAATAGTATTTTTCTGAATGTAGGCTGAGTTAAAATGCCATCCAATATTATTCTGCAGCAGGCTACATATAATTGGTCTTCTTATAAAAACTTAAAGGTCTTAAAGATATCTCATGAGTTTGTTTTGTCACTTAAAACATTCTGCTTTGGATTTATGCATTAGGTTCATTTCACAGATGGTTTCTAAACTCACAGTACCAGAGTGCAAGCTGGTTATTTTTTATTTTATTTCAAAGAACAACTCTTCAACTATCAAATTTCACCTTCAATTAATCTGCAAAACCCTTCTTTTGCAGCCCACCTTCACTGCTTGCCATCACAGTCTCTCAACTAGTTCTCTAGGAAATGAGATGATCACAACCAAATTCCTTGTAGATTTAATGCTTCTCACTGCTCGTTTTTTCTTTTGTAAGGTATTCTTTTTATGCATATATCAGAAGAAAGTATTGTTCCAGCTAGAGCTGGAGAGTTTAATTAAGATGGAAGGTCTCGCAGCATGCCCTCTGGGCAATCAGGACTGAATTAGTGCATTTTCCTGGGGGAAATGGTTCTGCAATTGAAATTCCACAACTGTCAATGCATATTGCTGAGACTGAGGACTGTTATTGTACCGAGTGTTAGGGACCTTGGCAGTGATTGCTTACAATAGAAAGAACACCTATGTTATAGACAGTGATGATCAGAATCAAGGCCTTGTTTAGGTGACAGAGATGGAGAAAGAGGGGTATGTGCACTTGCAAGGCATTACACATGTCTTTCCTAAACTGCAGAAGAAACTCTTGTGTAGAGGGACCTTGACAAGCTTGTGAGGTGGGCTGATGCCAACCTGATGAAGTTTAACCATGCCACCTGAGAGGTCCTACACCTGGGTCGGAGCAATCCCAGGCACAGCTCCAGGTTGGGTAGAGAAGAGATTCAGAGCAGCCCTGCAGAGAAGGACTTAGGGGTGTTGGTTGATGAGAAAATGAACATGAGCCGGCTTCAGTGTGCGCTCACAGCCCAGAAAGCCAAACTGTATCCTGGGCTGCATCAAAAGGAGTGTGACCAGCAGGTCGAAGGAAGTGATCCTGCCCCTCTACTCTGCTCTCATGAG
>JANRGW010024263.1:0-16694 GCA_024733675.1 Psilopsiagon aymara
TTATTTCCCCTATCATTATTATTGTTGGTGGTAGCAGCAGTGGTTTTGTGTTATACCTCAGTTACTGGACTGTTCTTATCTCAACCTGTGGGAGTTACATTCTTTCAATTCTCCTGCACATCCCCCTGGGAATGGGAAGTGAGGAAGAAGCTGGGGAGTGAGCAAGCAGCTGCATGGTTCTGAGTCACCAGCTGGGCTTAAACCACGACAGAGATAAACCTTTACAGTGCCACAAAAGCACCCCAGAATAGAACAGAAGTTGAATTCCCTACTCAGTCTTACAAGCTCCACCCTCACCTCTGAGGTGAGGGTGACAATAGTATTAAGAGATAACCTTTATTAAAGCTCTTTATGTCTTTTATCAACTTCCCACACTTGCCCTCACCAGGTAACTGCTTAAAGATCAAGTACATCTTGACTGAACACCACTTTCTTAAGTACTATTTTGTTCAGATTTTCCAAGTGTCAGTTTTACTTTGGTTGTTCTCCTGGTTGCTGAAGACTCCACCTTCCTGCCTGTCTGCCCACTGTAAGCAAGTATAGCCACTCCTCACCTTGTACATGCCTACAGGACATATACCACAACAATTCGAGCTTGCACCTACACTATCTCCTTTCACTAACTGAACCTCTCTTCACAGAAACATCAAGAATCCAACATGATGCACACATGTTTCTTGGTGCAGTCATCTGATATAGTAACAAGTAAATACTACTCTATCTGTAAAAACACAGTAAAATAACACAAACTCCACAGGAGCAGAACTACCACACTGAAGCAAAGTTGAAGTTACTAATGGACAAGTTGACTCCCACAGAGCAGAGCTGTGAGGCACTGTAAGAAAACCACACCTTCTTGGCTCATCAGCTACTAATCAGGGACCATCAATTCATTACTACAAAGGCTGAACAGGAGAGGGTTTCCCTGCTGCAAACATCCTTCACTTCTTTCTTTGAGAGGAAGAGCTTTACATACATACATACATACATACTCAAGTTGAACTCCTGCTTTGAACTGAATAAATTAATTCAACATGATTACCACCTGTAATTGATAAAGTATAGCACAGACTCCAGATTAGTTTTATAATGACACCAACAAGGTGCCATGAGAACTTAAACAAAACGAACCAAAATAAGAAAAAAAAAAAAAACCCCAAAGTACCTAGAATTAAAAAAAAAAAAAAAAAAAAAAAAAAGAGAGAGAAATTAACACATTTACTGATAACAATTTCCCCAACTGTGAGGAAAGGGAAGTATTGCAAACATACTTAGCACACAAAAGCCGTGAATACCTTGTTTCCTTCAATTTTACACCAGCCATAGCTACTTCCCAAACACAAGTTTCTGTAGTGTTTAACTTAAATACATACATACATATAAAAAATAATTAAGCCACAGATGTGGTTTTATTCTTTTTCTGTATGACCTTCCCTGTATGCACTCATTTTCACAGATGTCTCTCATCTTCATTATTCATGTTTTAGCTATATGTGCCTTTGGCATCAGACACTTCTTTCCATGTACTCATTATGTCAACTAAATAACTAATGCCTGCCTGTGTAGAAATGCCATACATACTTAAGAGCACAAGAGCTTCACGATATTTGGGTTACAAAAGATACTCTAAATCCACACGAATGTGTTTTGCATTTATACGCTATTTTTGCTCTAACCGTGTTGCCAAAGGAGAAGTCTTCCTAACCTTTAAGCCAATAATCTTTAAGTGCATGCCTATTTCTTAAAAATCTAAGCAAAGACTCATTAACTTTGCAGGATCTGTCCTCACTTAAAACTGGATATTCTCACCCTGTCATGTTCAACCCTCTCAGTCATCCAAGGATCAAAACCAAAGCAAACGAACAGAAAACAGTGCCAAAAGCACACAGCCACACACACACATTCTAAGCTTGGACAGAACATACATATTACACCCTATCCAGAAAGTGCTACAATGGGATCTTTAGCACCTTCGTCTTTCTGAAGTCATCAGTGAGTTCTACAAGCTTTAGCAAAAGCCTCAGGACAAAAACTTGCCCGAAAACAGAAATGTTTCAAGTTAAGGATATTATGACTCCTACAATTAATTATTTCAGTCTTGAGATTTATCTCAGATGATCATCACTACAGCAAGACACACTGTTCTTCATGAAAGATTTTAATAAATGAAACATAATCACCATAGTTATTTACTTGACTCTTACACCTAGTGTTTGGCTATTTTGACTTTTGGTGCTTGAACTTTGCTTGACAGATAAAATAAGCAGAATGTGTGATGGTATTTTACCACTATTTTCTAGAAATACACCAGTATTTATTATCTCTCTTGATCATTCCAGTGGGTTCACAATTTCATCTCGATTTTTAAAACAAGGGTACAGACTCAGTATACCATGGAAATATGCACAGCCTGCTGTACAACGGAAGTGTGGGTTTAGTTCCAATGAAAAACTTCCCTAGGAAGAAGGAAAAAAAAAAAAAGAAAAAAAGGGAAAAGTCCTGTAGATTAGCAAAATGTTTCATTAGGTATTAAGAAAATAAGAGCTTGACATCCTTTAGCATAATCTTTTTCTTTGCCTACCTCTGAACATCCAAAACTAAAACATTTTAACACTCTCTGGAAATACGTATGCTTGAAACATTAATTCATGCACAAACAGATTTAACAGATTAAATAGATGTTTAATAAACGTTGAATTAGCTTGTCATGATGAAAGTAGTTCCAAGTCATTAGTAAACCCAAAAATAAAGCATTCTGGCTTTGTGTTCAAACTGGATTGGTTTTCATAGTCCTGCCAGTCTGATCAGTTGTGTTTTTCTGTATCATATTCTGAGGCGCAAGCAAGTCTATACCTAGAACAACACTGAGGAAAAAAAAAACCACCACGTTTTCTGAGACAGTCTAAAACAAGATGTGCACTTTGCCTCTACTAGAATAAACTACTTAACTGGAGTAAACCAACATCCGATTAAAGTTTTATTACACTACTATGATGCATATTTGTTTATCAGCACACTCAAACATGAGAAATGCTTAACAATTCAACACATGGGGAAATTATCTAACTGCCAGTAGATACCATGTATAGTCACAGAGACTTGTTAAAACTTTATAGGCACATGGATGGTAGAACATTGTGGATTTTAAATATTATTCTAACAGATACGGAGGTTGTTCTGAAACAACTTCTTTCCTCTGCTAACATTTAAGATGGGGAAAAAAAAAATAATTCTAGGAGAACAAACAAACTGCCATTTCTTGAAAATAACTCCAGATACAGGCTTCCCCCTACTGCCTACCAAGCTGCTCAAAGAACCTTGTTTGAATACCAGTGGCTAGAAAGCAGAAACTGTTCTCTTGTTTAGATATCAATACCAAAAAGGAAACAAATCAGGCAGTAATGTGTTGTCATTTACCATTCCAAAATGTTTCTCCTTCTAAGATTACTCTCAATCGTTCTTGACTCCAGAAATTACCTTCCCAAAGTAAGAGAACAGTTGCACTAATTCAGTTTTGTATACAACATTATCAAGAACCCACTATCTGCTACAAGGTCACCATCTACTCACAACCACATTTTTCAAGTCTCTGGATTTACTCAAGAAATATAGCTTTAAGCATTTCTCCCTACGTAATCCTTAGATCCTGAGAGTTTATCAGGGCAGCATACACTTACATACCTGCTAGACTAAATATGCCAAAATTCAACTCTCCTTCCAATTCCACCAACCCCCTGCATATGGATGCTCTTATTCTGAATCCTGTGTTTGTAACAGAACAATTCTGGTACAGAACCTTTTTCATCCGTGCATTCAGTGACTTGCAAGATACTATACAAAGACCTCAGCTGCTATTTTAGACCATCCTGTACACGAGAAGCCCAACATCATAGGGGGCATCACAATGAGATGGTCTCAGTTCTGTGTATACGACATGAAAACCTTTGTAAAATCATTACAGGAACATCAACCTTTCGTAGAACTGAGGGGAAAAATAAACCAACAAACCAAACCAAAAAAATAAACCAGCTACAAGCAGCAAAGAACAGAAGTAGGGACCCACTGTGCAGAAACAGCTTTCCATCAGGAGAAAACACGTTTAACAGCCAGATTCCCGTCAAGGAGGAGGCACCGCAAGCTGTCCCCCATGACAAGACACCGTTTAACCCGCCGCCGAATCCACGACGCCGCTGCCGCAGCCCTTCTTCCCTCCCTCCGCCTCTCCCAATACCATTTCCCTCTGGCACTGACAGCGCAGATCCCCATTTCCCCGGGAAAAACCACAACTCTGCCCGGAACCGGCCGACACAAGGGACAAGACTCTCTCCCCACAGGTGCTTGGCACCCGCCGCAACGTCCCAGCGCGACCGCTAAACGGCGGCGGGCGCAGCCCGCCATTCCCCGGAGCGCTCCCTCCACACCGGGAGAAAGAAGGAAAGAAGGAAGGAAGGAAGGAAGAAGGCATGAGGAAGATGCCCCAAGCGCCGTGGCGTACCTGGCGGCGCGGCGAGGGGAGCTGCTGGTGCTGTAGGCTGCCAGGGGAGCGGCGCAGGACAGCGCTCGCCACCTCCTCAGCGGCCCCAAGCCCGGGCGCAACGCGGACGATGAAGCGAAAGCGGCCACGGCCGCCATGTCGGTCCCGACGGACGGAAGCGCCGCCGCAACCAAGCGACGGAAGGAGGAGCCGCGGAAAGAACTGGGCTCGTTGCGGGGGGCGGAGCTGCTCGTGGCAGTGACGGGAAGGGATGTCCTCAGGGGCCGGGGGGAGCTGCCCCAGCGAAGGGGAGGGTTTAGGGCCACGGTCCCGCCTGTGCGCTGGTCGCCCACCGCGGTGCGGGTAGGGGCCGGTAACCCGCGGGTTTATGTGCTGAGAGGACGGGTGGCACAGCCCCTACCCAGCTCCGCAGCCCACGCCACCTGCGCTGCTTGGTGGGCTGCGTCAGGAGCGTCTGCAGATGGTGATGGAAGAAGGTGGTCTTTATTTCTGTCCTTCAGCTCGTACGAGCTCCCGTTCTCCTCAAAATGTGGTGAGGGCAAAGCCGAAGCCGAGTTTCAGTGGCGTAGGCAAGAGTCGATGTCCTTCGGAAGTTGCTTGGGCTTCCTTGCAACTTGCATACTGCTGCTTTCCATGGTGTTCTGTGTTAGTTTTTTCATGAAAAGTGTGGAAAAAATGCTCTATGCAGAGGGGAAGAAGAGAACAAATTGAGGTCTGAGATAGCATATACAAGGCATACCAAAATAATACTGGCAACCTTACCTGCAGTACTGAGCCTACTTACAGATGTCAGCTTCCTTTCTGAAGCTTGCAAAAGCTTTGAAAGCGTGCAACAAATGACTGAGGCTGTGTTTTCTGCTATGGTATGGGCTAGCTTTTTTCATCGTTTATGTGTTTGCATAAAGTATGTGGCTTAGGTGCTTCCACAGAAAATGCACGTACTGTTTTTAAATGGCTTCTCCTACAGCCTTACTGTCCTCCAGTATTGTATATCTTACATAAATCTTCCTGTTTAGTTTGTCATCTCTTATAAATAGTAGAAACATAGAATCACAGAGTGGTTTGGGTTGGAAAGGACCTTAATGCTCATCTGCTTCCAACCCCCTTCCTTGGGCAGGGACACCTTCCACTAGTCCAGGTTGTTCCAAGCGCTGTTCAGCCTGGTCTTGAACACTGCCAGGAATGGGGCTGCCACAGGTTCTCTTGGGCAGCATGTGCCAGGGCTTCACCATCCTCACAGAGAAGAGCTTGTTTCTAATGCCTCATCTCAATCTCCCCTCTGTTAGGTTAAAACCATTCCCCCTTGTCCTGTCCCTACATACCCTTTTCCAAAGCCCCTCTCCAGGTTTCTTGCAGCTCCTTTAGCACTGGAAGCTGCTCTAAGTTCTCCCTGGAGCCTTCTCTTCTCTAGGCTGAACAAGCTCATCTCTTTCAGCCTGTCTCTATAGCAGAGGTGCTCCAGCCATCACAGCATCTCCGTGGCCTCCTCTGGATTCACTCAAAGGAAACACGCTCAAGGGGAACTCCCCAGAGTGGATCTGTGTACTTTCTGGGTCAGAATACATTCCTTACAGTGTCCCCAGGGTTGCTGATGCTCACCTCAACAAACTGTGGGACCCTTCAGCATGGAGAGGTTTGTTTGGGGGGCACAAGGGCTGGTGGCGGGGCAGGAGGTGCAGTGGGGAAGGGGCTGCCACATGTCCAGTGGAGCAGGAGGCAGACTGCCAGCTACTCGCTGTCTCTCTTATCCATAGGTCAGACTCCTGTGTTTGGACATAGCAGCAGTGATGGCACCGCTCAGCCTGTCTCAGCTGCTGGACATTGCCATCAGTAAGTCAGATGTTGGATGTGTGAACTTCAGAGCGCTACACAGCCTGCTGTACAGCCTACTGCAGGCTGTGCTGAGGCTCCTGGGCTAACCCCGGCAATGATGGGGACTGGAGAGGGGCTTCACCCTGCAGGGCACTGAGCTGCTCAGGCACATGCTTTTACTGAGCATCCCAAGTGGCACAGCTGGATCCTGCTCCCCTGGGGCAAGGGTGGGGACCGAGGTCCTGGTCTGCAGGGACCTTCCCCTGGGGCTCACTCTTGTAGCAGATGGGAGTCTAGCTGAGAGTTGATTCTTCTCATGACTGAGAACCATAGCAAAAGATGTTGTTTGCCACAGTGTATTCAGCAGAGCATGCATGTTTATGTTCATGGTAACTGTCAGAGACAGGAAAACATAGGTGTGCAGCTGTTCTGTGACCTTCATACTTGGCCTCACTGGGGGGCCTGGTCAACACTCTCAGTGTGGACAACAGTGAGATCATGAGAAACTGCATGGTCCCATGAGTAACTGATTAGAGATCTGGCATAAAGCCAGTTGTTTTGATAAGGGTATAAAAGTGGGACCCTCTTGTGGCCATGAGAGAAGCCTCACCTATGTATGAATGCACCGCATAGGAATTTTCCCAATTACCTGAGACTCCTAATGGCTGCAACAGAGAGCTTCCCAGCTGGAAGTGTGGGCCTGGATTATGATTCAGTGGTAACTAGTGGTGTATTTCCTCTTAATCTCCTTTCTCCCTATACAGTAGTGATTTAATGCATTGCTAACTTTCTTTGATACTCTGCATATATACCTATATCTCTGATTTGCTTTATTGTACTTATTCACTATGTAAGTGAATATACTTATTCATTATATAAGTGAATAAGAGAGAGAGATTTACCTAATTCACATTAGTGTGCTTACTTTAGTGTGCTTATTGGCTTTAGTGTGCTTTTTAAATAAATTCTGCATATTTTACAACTATTGTGTGGTCACTTTGTGGTGTGTCCTATGGGCAGAACAATCCCCACCACCCTTCTCTCCCAGCATCTCCTTGAGGAGATAGGCAGCATGAAAGAGGACATCTGGAAGATCTGAGAGGTGCTTGGCTTGGTGAGCTGCTGCTGGTGTCCCTGGGGCCTTCCCCTCCCTCCCTGAATCACCCTGCATAACCCTGTGGTCCCAGGTGTCACCCAATGAGGGCAGAGTGGGAAGGGTGTCCCAAGAAGACAGCATAGGACCTCAGCCCAGAGCAGCTGGGGACAGAGCGGGGAGCCCTGGCTCTGCCCTTGCTGCTGCAATTCTGTCCATAAACCTGCTCCCCTTTGCCTCCTCTTCCCTGGAGGGCAGCAAGGGCCAGTCTGCCCCCACCAAGCCCCCCACTTCAGACATGGACACCCTGCATGGGATAAGCTCAGTGCTGAGGCTCAAGGAACCAGAGACACAGAGTAGTGGCCCTGGCACCCAGATGGCCAAACCAGAGACACAGCATGGATCCTCTGGCAGCCAGGCCTCCAGCCCACAAAGTCTGGAGCCACTATCACCCAGGCCAAGACCCCATGGAGAAAGACTTGAGCTGCTGTCACCCAGGCCGCCACCCCACAGAAAAGGGGCTGGAGACCCTGACACCCAGACCACCAGACCAGGCATGCAGCCGGGATTCCCTGGAACCTGAACAGCCACCCCAAGGGTGCAGCTCAGAAAACACCATGCCCAGGCAGGCCTCCTGGCAACAGGTACTCTGCCAACAGGCCTGGAGTTCAAGGTGCCCTTTGACAGTGATCCCAGAGCTACGTGCCAGGTACAACAGCTGGACAGCTCCTCAGGATTCTCAACCTTCATCAGAAACTCCAGCTGTTCCATGGATTTGCTGGAGATCAAGATCAAGCTTCTTTACAGCATCTATGTTATCCTGAAGAAGCAGGTGGTCCAGCTGGAAGCCATGGAGTTTTACCACACTGATCTGGAGAAACTGTGCCTGCTTCTCCAGGAGGGAGGTGGGAGCTCTGGAGTAGGCAGTTTGACACCCAGGTCAGAGGCTTGTTGTCCTCAGAGCATGACCCTGAGAGGAAGACCCCCATCACTGACATTGTATAGCCTTGGGCCATGTTCTTGTAGGCCAGGAGAGCATTGCCACCATGCTGGATGACCTCCAGGGCCAGGTGTCCTCCCGCCAGACCAAAGCAAGAGGTAGGTGACATGGGACCCATCCCATCACTGGGGTGCAGGGTGGCCCTGCCCCAGCCTGGGAGAGCCTGTGGCCCCAAAGTGGGGCTGAGGGAGCTGGGCAGTGCAGCTGCGGAAGGAGGATGCTCAGTTGCTGCTGAAGATGGTGGCAAATGGGCACCTGGGTGGGAAGGGCAATGGCAGCAGCAGCACATGGCTTCATGCCAGGAGTGATTCCCAGCCAAAGCCCACTGCTTTGCTCTCACTTCTGCAGAGGGGTGAGCACCACCTGGCTGCTTTCCTTCCCTCCTCTTGGAAAACCCCTTCATTACCTCATTGTCTCTTCCAGCACTGCCACCGTTGCTGGAAAGAAGGTGGCATGGACCTCGCTGCTTCTCCCTTTTGGGGCAAAGCACCAGAATCCCTTCTCTGCCCCCTCAGGAAAGCCATGGGGTACAAGCCCATGCATTTTGGGGCTCTGCCAGGAGCTGGGGTGGAGTATGTAAGAGAAACAGTGTTGTTTTCACATAATTGGGGATGGAGCTTTGTAATATTCGGGCTTTACAATATTAGAGCTTTAAGATCAATATCAAGTCTTTGCAATATAAGATTTTGCAATATTAGGGCTGGGGTTAAGTTACTAAGGGAATGAAACAAAGGGTTTGAGATACCATAACTTAGAAAGACACACCCTGTGCTTAAAGACAGTATCATCTCTGGAAGAAAGATACACTCTGTGGTTAAATAGAGTGTATTTAACCAGTATTCTTAAAAAGAATACTATCTTTGTACAACCTATAGGCCTAAGGAAAAAAGAAGGGATGAGAGGAATCATCCCAGGAATAACATTCTTCCAGAAAGTCTCTTAGGGAGGATGTTAAAAAATTGGAAAAACATGTCTTATACAAAGGAAAAAGATAGGAAAAAGATGATACAGTACTGTTGTTTTATATGGAGAAAGAAAAGTATTCAGCCACTGGCCACTTCCTGGCCAAAGTATGGGGCTGAGAAAATATAAATTTATCAGGTTTTAAATCTTTAAGTAAATGTCAAGGGGTAACAGATTCAAAGTTAAACAGGGGAAGTTTAGGTTGGATATAAGAAAGAAGTATTTTACTGTGAGGGTGGTGAGACATTGGAACAGGTTACCCAAGGAAATGGTAAATGCTCCATTCCTGGCAGTATTCAAGGCCAGGATGAACAGAGCCTTGGGTGGCATGATTTAGTGTGAGGTGTCCCTGCCCATGGCAGGGGGGTTGGAACTGGGTGATCTTAAGGTCCTTTCCAACCCTAACTATTCTATGATTCTGTGATTCTATGTTAAGGAACTCTCTATCACAAGAAGAGTCTGATTATGCTGCATTCTGGGTATGCTGGGAGTGTGAGAAATGTAAAAGGTCTCCTGGCAGACTTGGGTTGGGATCAACAGTGAAGCAGGAGGGAGAAATTCTGCCCTTCCGTGCAGTTCACTTGTTCCTCCTAAAAACAACAAACAAGAAGATTAAGGGAAATATTGAGGAACTTAAGGCATGGGATCCTCTAAAGAGTTTACCCCCTCCATATGATTTCTCCCAAACAGTTTATAACCCACCCCCTGAAAGTTCTGATGAGCAGGAGGTACAGCATCTGCAGTCATGGTGGGTGCGGTGCCACAGGGCTCAGAGAAGCCTGCCCATGCTCATATCACTGCTGTGTGCGTACAGTCATGAGATGATGGCAAGGCTGTTGACACAGCCTCTCTGGAAAGAGGCTAGCTCTACACCACTAACAGCACCCTGCTGGCATAGGAGTTCCAGGGTGAGATGCATTGGGCAGAATGGATGTCCAGGGCTGGTACGGGATGGGTGCATATGCCAGGTCAGATCTAAGCTGCTTTGGCAGGCTGACTGCATGAAGCTTACATGGTGCCTCCCTCTGCTGAGGCTGGCCAAACCAGCAGTCTGAATCCCTCACTTTCAGGAACAATAAATTCTCCCACTGATCTCATGAAAAAGAAGGGGCAGGTGAGGGTGTGTGTGGGGGAAGCTATCAGTGAATTCCAGTATTTCAGGAAAATTGTTTAGCCCTGCAGTAGAAAAGCCTGCTCCACAACTTGCTGTTTGTATTTGTGCAGTCAGGTTGATTAGATGGCTGTACCCCAGCCGCAGTTCTGAAAATGCTGCTGATCAGCAGCTCTGTGCAGGCACAGCACACTTCACAAGTATAATCACACATGTATATGTGTCTATGGAGCCATACACTTAATCACACACATGTGCACATGTAGTCACACAATCAAGCACACTGAAATTATTAAACCAGAGGATAACTATTTCAGGAGTAAAAGGAGAGAGATTTTTCAGTTCCCATTTTTGGAGACAGTACCTTGAATTAAATAGCAAAACAATTCAAGGGCAATTATATACACCCTGAAGCAGGAAGCAATTTGCTAGGGAGAGAATTAATTATACAACTAGAGTTAGAAATAAAAACTTACAGGAATCAAATTCTTGTTTCAATGGCTCTATTAACAGAACTGATAGATCCCGCTGTTTGCATAAAAGAGGGAATTCGAACCTCGCCTAGAAAAGACCTAGGGATATCCTCTTATGAAATGTTATTTGGACTACCTTACGTGAGTGAGGTTGATAAAGTTCTGCAGTTTGAAACCAAGGATATTTTTCTTAAGAACTATATACAGAGGTTGTCATCTTCCTTGTCTTTTCTCAGAAACAAAAGACTGCATGCCCCAACTCTACCACTGGAATTCACGGTTCATACTATCCAACCGGGAGAGTGGGTCCTGATAAGGACCTGGAAGGACTCAAAATTACAACCAGACTGGGAGGGGCCATTTCAAGTACTGCCACTGAAACTGCTGTGAGGACTGCCAAAAAAGGTTGGGCACACTACACTAGGATCAAAGGACTAGTGGAACTCTCGACTGAAGACAGGCAGTGGCACATACAATCAACTAAGAACCCCATGTGTAGTAAGATAAAGAGGCAATAAGCATACATGCCTCCTTCTGAAACTTTGTGAGAACCTCTATAAGATTATTGTGTATTTGCTGTATTTACTGTGGTGAAAAGATAGGTGTTGGGGAAAATATGGAAAATAATAGTGATAATGAACTCTTATCTTTTACGAATTAAAGGGAAAAATTTGGTACAGGAAGCCCATTTTTACCAAATGAGAGGAATGCTAGGATACCCAGTTAAATTGTGGATAAACATTACTAAGGGACAAAATTAATGAACTATCCAATTTGATGCCTGTCAAGTACTTGAGTGTGAAGATTTAAAAGAGCAAAGAAAGTTAAGCAGTCGCTTAACTGCGCGTCGCTCTGTGGCAGAGCTCGCTCCCGGCTCCCGGCTCCCGGCTCCCGGCTCCCGGCTCCCGACAACCTCCTTTGGCGGCGCGGCTGCTGCCCGTGGTAACCGCTCCCTCGGCTCTGCCCCCGTTTCCCCGCCTCGACCGCCCTCTCGTGGGTAACTGCGAAATCAGTGCCTCAGTACTTACACCTCCCGGCCTGGCCTTGAGCTCTGCCCGAGATGGGGCACCCACAGATTCTCTGGGCAACCTGTGCCAGTGCCTCACCACCCTCATAGGGAACAACTTCTTAGTAATGTCTAATCTAGTAGTAACGCCAGACTTTGCACACCACCTAACCTGTGTGTACTGCCTAAATTACAAAGCTTTTTGTAAAAAAGGATACTTACCTGAAATTCATTCATTGACACAGTGACATGTGGTAATGCGTGTATTAAAGAAACACTACCGATAGCAGTCAGTCACACCAAAGTAATAGCCTGCCTTTTCAGATCATTCCTGAAAAAAAACCCCGATAACCTGGAAGGTCACCACTGCTGAAATAACAATATTTATAATTAACAGTTCACAGAGCACGGCCTAAGAAGTGTGACCACATTACTTTTACTCAAGATCTGCTGAAAAAAATTGTACAGAGATCTTATCAAAATATTACAGTAATAAGTAACAGTATACATATGATGCACAAAAATACACTGATGAAATTGGTCCAAGGTATAAAGCTGAAAATAGGCAATTTGGTTTGCAAACAGTTAAAGCTGAGCTAGGTGCTGACAGCTGTGAAGAAGGTGAATGTTCTCAAAGGTTGTTTCAGATCCCCTATGCTTAGAGTATTTTTATGTGCATGTGATAAAGGGCTGTAGTTATAAAATACTGTTTTGGGCATTACCAATCCTATCATCTTCAAATTCTCTCTTAATAAATATTTGTGTGTGAAAAAGAAGCTGGTTTGGTAAGAAACATTCTCTTGTCATGTGAAAACCTGTATTAGGAAATATTGCTTTACAAAAAATTGTATGAGTAATTTCTTTTTACATCCTGAGAGAATATTCTGCCTTTCTGTCCACTACTCCCTTTTTTTTTTTCCTGCTCTGTTTTGCCTTACCAGCTGCTGAAAGTTGTACATCGAAGAGGTTGAGAAGGGAGCTAGACTGCCATGTGTTGTGCAGTCTTTCTTTGAGGGAAAAATGAGTCATAGTTTAGGAAATAAAAAATAATAGCTTAATAAAAAATAGTAAAAAAAAAACCAACAAAACTTGTTACCCTTGAGAAGCATTGTAAGAAAATACTGACTTAATGTGCGCATCAGTAATCCAGACTGTGCTCTTACCTTGTGTTTATATTTGTGACCCTGCTGGAGCCATCAGGAAGGGGAGCGTTGGCCCCCCTCTGGCCCGTGGGTCTTTGTGGGAAGCCAGCCACGGGGAGGCACTCATCCCTCATCCATTCCCTCTGCCGCCCTGAGCTGCGCTGCTTGGGCAGCCGAGGCCGCTTTAGATGTCGTGGCGATCGTCCGTGATGGCCAAAACTACACCTATCGCTGTGTAGTCATTATTCTGAAACGTAAAATAAGAGCCATCTGTCACCTCATTTATTTTCATCTTTTATTTTCCTTTAGGGCCAGCTCCCAGGTGATGGTGGTAAGGAAACAAACAGGAGCACAAGTTCTGTTTAGTGCAGCTGTCAGCTGAAATAGAAATGGAACACACACATGAAGCTGTTCTGTAGGAAATGGAAGAGATTTAGAGTCAAGATGCAAATTAACATTTGGGATCTTGGAGAGAAATACAGACATCAAAGCACAGGCAGTCTTTTAAAAAATGTATTCCTATGCTTTGCTTACTGCTATTAGGAGTCCTCAGGCTGTATGTTGAGAAAAATCTTGGCTCAAACACACAGTTTTAAGGCACAAGCTGAAGAAATAAATACCCAGCCAAGTTTGTTTTAGTAAGAGCTTTTAATCTGAGTTACTTTGGTATCCCTTTCTAAGGATGTAAAAGCAGCAAATCAATTATTTCAGAATGCTAGATGGATAGATGCCTTTTGATTAATTACTAGCACTTATTGTCTGGCATGGTCTGACTCTGAAAAGACTTCTAAAGTGAGCACAGCACTGGAAGTGCTGGTGCAGGTTAGGTGACAGCACACTGTATTGCTACAGAGATCCTAAATAGTGAATGCGTTTTTTCCTCAGCTTTCTCCAGCACAATTAAAATAAATCAAGGCTTTCCTTTTCTCTGCACCTTGTCTTACTGTTGCACTCTAAAGAACCTTACAGTGGAAACTACAGAAAGTACCTTTTATGCGAAAAAGTAAAAAAACTAGCATTTGGTGTGTGATGGAATTTGGAGCAAAAGTTCTGGTATTGCTTTTAAAAAGTAAGTAAAAAAGGAATCATTAGCTGCAGTGATAAGCATTAATAATGCATTTCACAGGTATTATTGGACCATTTAAAATGAATGTTTTCATGGGAAAACAAGGAAATTGTTTAGATTTGTTTTCAAATGGAATAGCAGTATGTGTTATTACAAAATCATTGGTAGACAGTACTGACTCTTTCTGTTTTTAATAGTAACAGCTATTCCTAAATAGTAACAGGTGCCAAATTCTGTATTATATTTTCCTAAGGATGTAGTATTTTGCTTTTCTGTTGTTTTTCATTATTAGTCAAACAGACCAAGTAGTCTATTGGTATTGCAAGGGATGTAAAATGTGCTGTCAGTTTAAACAGATTCCATTCAATCCGCATCACTTCCCAGTCAAGTTTCGATCAGCAAAATTTGTAATAGTCAGGTACATTTGCTTTACTACAATGCTTTTGGAATGCTGTGACGCTCTATAGAACTCTGCAGGAAGAGAATGCTGTAACTAGTTGGAGCCTGAGCAGCTCCCTGTGAGTGAAATGGCAGGAAACATGTTTTTTCAGCTTCTCTTAAGCTTGATTGACATTTCTTAACTGCATTTATATTCTCTTTTAGGTTATTTTAAAACAGTCAATAATTCTAAATATTGCCAAGACTTCTAGCATCTACTTTAGTCACACAATACACATCTGATAATCTTATGTTAAGGTTTATTAAAAAAAACACAAATGAAAATTATTTCTCTGATAACATTCATCAGCAAAATATAAGCCCAGCACTTTATGTTGCTGTTAGTTTGATAGGCAGGTACATTTAGCAGTACTACTGAAGTCAGAAGCAGACATCAGTCTTTATGAAGCTGAGTGAAAGTAAATCCACATAGAAGTTCCCATCAAACCCATGCTAGTAATGTTGATTCTTGTCACTTCCCAAATCATTCCTCAGGTGTCTTTGCTTTTGAAAGATCTGCTTGCTAAAATCGTTTATGAAAAACTCATTTGCAGGCAAACCCAGCAAGTAACTTCTCTCTAGTTCATTCATTTAACTAAAAAACCCCCTGGAAATTACATAAAATCAGGTCACAATTTTTAATATGGTTTTCATGTTAAAGATTCAAAAAGATGTGCTATTATTGTCACCTATATGAGACTATAAGCTCAGGGAGTTTTCTTTATTGAAAACATGTGTACTGTCCCAAATTCTCCTGAAAGTTATGTAGACTCCAAAATAGGTGTCATCTATGTACTGGAGTTGCTATTCCCTTCTATATCTTCAAAATTTCACCATCCTTCCTTGCAGGAATTAGAGACATAGCAGCAATAATGTGCCACTGGTGCAAAGGTCCCATCTCTTCTTTTCTGGTTTCCTTTGGCACAAAGTTTCTGTCCAGTCAGGAGTTGAAATTCTCTACCTTTCCACCACTGACTTTCTGTTCTGAGTTTTTTTTTTACGCAAGGACGGATGGTTCCTACCCACTTTTTCGTTCTGGGTGCTGAAGAGGTGTTTCCTTCAGAGTAAATGTTTGCATGTTGGCATCCTGAGGTGAGCAGGGGGTAGAACATTATGAGCACGGCTGTAAAGGGCTGAAAATTACCTGGGAAATGCTGCAAATGCCATGGTGGGCTGAGACTGCGAAAAGACAGAGGCAGGCTTGTGTTGGGTTGCTCTGAGCACTCTTCTTTTTGGAAGACATCTTTAGGTGTCAATGAGGGTATCAAGGGTGTAAGGGATTTGAGTGTAGCACCGTTGGAGAGCCTGTATGCTGATAGCTCTCTGAATCTATGAAATCTTAAATGAATCTAGGCAAATGTGTAGTTGATCTTAGCCATTGTCTCTTGGAGAGGAGGTCATGGGAGAAAACATACAAAGAAATGTTTCAAAATGTTCTAGTTTGTTTCCAGTGTAGAAAAATAAAAGGGTCCATTTTCCATGATGGCTTAGTAGTTTAATACCCTTACGATGTGGAATGCAGCATTCCTGGAAAGCAGAAGATGCTGGTCAAAATGGAAGTGCTACTGAGATTTGGAAAACTCTGACACATTACGTAAACACAATTTGAAGAAGTACAAAACAGGCCTTTTGAAAGTAATCCCATACAAATGCATTTCTCTGGATCTGAATTTGTATGCTTTCCCTGTAGTTTTAAAACATTTTGGTAGCATAATCGTATTTTCTTTGCTGGGAAAACCGGATGCTTTGAGACTTTAATTTGGATTTAACTAAAAATGAAATTTAACAGTAATATTGAATGAGAAAGAGAGGACTAGCAAGCTTGTTGATATAAAAATAATTGCTATGGGGTGTATTATATTTATTGTCTGTACATTTCAGAAGCAGTGCCATTCTGAAAACTGACAGGAAATTAGCACTATTAGAAGGTCACTAATACCATAAAAATAAAGGAAGTATCTATGCAAAACATCCTAAACCTAGGTATTGGCCATATCCATGATCCACTAAAAAGAATTATTATTCCACCCAAAGTAAATAAGTACCCAGATTGGGAAACACCGAGTGGCTTCCTCTGGTTGAGAGCAAGACTGTA
>JANRGW010024270.1:0-15489 GCA_024733675.1 Psilopsiagon aymara
GCATCCCTATAGGCCCCCTTCAGATATTGGAAGGCTGCTATGAGGTCTCCACACAGCCTTCTCTTCTCCAGGATGAAGAGTCCCAACTTTCTCAGCCTATCTCCAGACCAATGATCATCCTCATGACCCTCCTCTGGACTTGTTCCAACAGCTGTATGTCCTCTTTATGTTGAGGACACCAGAACTGCCCACAATACTCCAAGTGAGGTCTCACAAGAGCAGAGTACCCCCCCAAAAAAGCAATCCAAATAAAAGATCTTCTAATTAACGCACAAGAGCTTAAACAAAAGTGAGCAGACCAAGTAGAGAGTAATCAGCAAGCACAATGGCAGTAAGCTCATGTTTCCCCTCCCTGACCTCCCTTTATAAAGGCAGCATTCATAATAAGTACTTCATACCCAGCAAGTGATGTGACCAAGCCACTAAGGTTGAACCTCACAGTTCATGGCCACGGTTGTGAAAGATGACACACCTTACACCTAGTTCGAGTCCTTAAATAGTCCCTTGCTTTTTTTCCACTGAGAATGCCTTTTGTGTGTGTGTAATGACAAGGAATATAATTCAAGATAAACCGCTCTTATTTTTATTCTTAGGAAGGAAAAGACTATGAATTTAGTGCAATTCTGTGCCACTAGTTTGACAGTGACTTGAATTCTAAATCTGACTATGATTACAGGTTAAGCTCGTGACTCTTCTCTTCACATCTAGCCCAGAGTGTTTACCAGTTAGCACAAACAGCACTGCTTTGCCCTTCACAGAAGGAAATTACATGGTTTCAACTGCTTCCACCTTCTTCATCAAAAGAATGAAAAAGCCAAAAACCAAAAAACAACTCAAACCCCCAAACAACCAACAAACAAAAAACCTGCCTGTCTTCTCAGAGCCACTCTACAGCGCAGAAGAAAACACTCAAGTCTGGCAGTAGAATGGGCTGGTCTACCCTACATAGAGGTTTGACATAAAAGGCATTTTAGTTAGCACAGATCTTTCCTTAAGCAGATGCTACCCTAAATTTATACAAAATTATTTTAATGAAATCTTAACGAAACCAATCTGACCAATTTGGTGGCCTTCTATGATGGGGCTATTTAACTGATGGACAGGGTAGAGCAGTTGATGTCATCTACCTGGACTTGTGCAAAGCGTTTGACACTGTCTCACACGACATCCCTGTCTCTAAGTTGGAGAGGAATCAATTTGATAGGAGGACCACTCGGTGGATAAAGAACTGTCTGGATGGCCGCACACAAAGAGTTGTGCTCAATGTCCAGCTGGAGACGAGTAACGAGTGGTGTCCCTCAGGGATCAGTTGGGACCGTCTTGTTCAACATCTTTGTTGGTGACATGGACAGTGGGATTTGAGTGTGCCCTCAGCAAGTTTGACAATGACACCAAGCTGGGTGGTTTGGTTGATAGGCTTGGAGCGAAGGAATGCCATCCAGAGGGACCTCGACATGCTTGTGAGGTGGGCTGATGCCAACCTGATGAAGTTTAACCATGACAAGTGCAAGGTCCTACACCTGGGTCGGAGCAATTCCAGGCACAGCTACAGGCTGGGAGGAGAAGAGATTCAGAGCAGCCCTGCGGAGAAGGACTTCGGGGTGTTGGTTGATGAGAAAATGAACATGAGCCAGCAGTATGCACTTGCAGCCCAGAAAGCCGACCATATCCTAGGCTGCATCAAAAGGAGCATGACCAGCAGGTCGAAGGAGGTGATCCTGCCCCACTACTCTGCTCTTGTGAGACCTCACTTGGAGTACTGTGTGCAGTTCTGGTGTCCTCAACATAAAGAGGACATGGAGCTGCTGGAACAAGCCCAGAGGAGGGTCACGAGGATGATCAAGGGAGTGGAGCACCTTCCACATGAAGACAGGCTGAGAAAGTTGGGGCTGTTCGGCCTGGAATAGAGAAGGCTGCCTGGAGACCTCATAGCAGCCTTCCAGTATCTGAAGGGGGCCTACAGCAATGCGGGGGAGAGACTCTTCATTAGGCACTGTAGTGACATGACAAGGAGTAACGGATTCAAACTTAAACAGGGGAAGTTTAGATTGGATGTAAGGAAGAAGTTCTTTACTGTAAGGGTGGTGAAGCACTGGAAAGGGTTGCCCAGGGAAGTTGTGAATGCTGCATCCCTGGCGGTGTTCAAGGCCAGGTTGGGCAGAGCCTTGGGCGGCATGGTTTAGTGGGAGGTGTCCCTGGCCATGGCAGGGGGGTTGAACATGATGATCTTAAGGTCCTTTCTAACCCTAACTATTCTATGATTCTATGAAACCACATTATACCTTTAACAGTTGTGGACAAAGAAGTTAATTTGCTTTCTAAGCCGCTTTCCACCTAGATCCTTCTACCTGGTAACAGCATATAAACTAGCAGAATTCTATTTGGTAATACAGCACACTGTATGCAATTTACCGCATGCTACTCTTCAGCCAGGCTGCCTGGATGGCTTGTGAAAGGGAATTCAATATGATTGGTGACTCTTTCCCAAATACTCCAAGTTTTGCTATCCCAGGACAAGATACACCTAAATACTCCAGGAAGAACTACTGAACGCCCTTTCATTCACAGGTCACATCTGCAAACAAGGCTTATAATTCAGGATTTTTCAATACTCTTAAAAAGTAATATAAATATGCTTATATACATATTCTATTGTATTTAAACAGATGGCATGAAAGAGCCAGATTACAGAACCAAGCCTTCCATATGACTTCTTTCAGAAGAAAATAATTTTTACCATTTTTAATATAATTTCTGGTTGAATATCGCCAGTACACACACCTGAATTTGGGCCAAAACCCCATTTTATCCAATTTTTGTCTGTTTTTACAGATATCCAGTAGATGTAACAAACAAATCAAATATAGAGGTTTCATCTGAAGCATCTCTAGTAATTTTAAATTAAGTTTAATAAATTATCTGCCAAATGTCCTGCAAGATGCATTAAAAGTACTTCCAGAAAAATAGTGGGTATGATTAGTCAAGTTTTAAGCCTGAGGTGATCCTGTGACCATGAAGTATGAATTTCTACACACAAACAAGAACTTTTCAGCCTGAAACATTTCTGAACTGTTGCTTAACTATTTGTCTCTTTAAGCACAGATGGCAAACCTAAGAAAGTTTCCAAAAGCAAAATAGTTTTAATGGTGATTCTGGATAATCTCTATGCAGAAAAACAGCATTATAAAATAAAGCAACATAACACAAACATTATACACAGGAGCTTAAGTGCACACTGAAGACCACTGCAGGCCATTCACAGCCCTTTTACACCTGCCTGAACAGGAACCACAGTGCTCTTCAGCAGATAAAGATCATAAACAACATTACTTTGCAATTTTTCCTATATGAAATAAATCTGTTTATATTTGCCAGTTGTAACCAGAGATCTCTCTCTACTGTTTGTTTTGCTTTATACGCATTAAGTTAAATTTCATGCAGTTGAACCCATGGCTGAGTAGTTACCAGCACTGAATAGTTCCCCTCACTAAAGTAGATAAGGTCTGTTTCATGAAAAGATATGAAAGAGAAAAGCCGTATCAAATGACAAATTGCATCCTAGAGGCTTTTATTATATTCCCAGTACTGCTGGCTGGAATGTGAATCACACTCGCTTAACAAAAACAACTGGCTTTCCAAACTTTAAGTCAAATGGGTGGAAGAAAATAAGTGTATTTAAACAGAAAAGATACCCCTGGTAACGCCCAGTGCTGAGCATTTCCAACTTCAAAGCCTTGGTTCCAGGAAAGGGTTCACTATATCAAGCTTGGTACAGTTTATTGATTTTTATGGCTCTCTAATCAAATTGTACCTTGAGCATCTGCCCAAGATAGATGCATCCAATTTCCTAGGGTGCTAGAAGCACTTCTATGATATGGTATCTTACACTGCCTATATAAGGAATTCAGTGATTGTTTGATATTGCAAAGGGCACTTGCTGATACTGTGTTATGTAACTGCAAATATGAACAGAGCATTTTTTTTGTCCTAAATAAAACAGATTAGCATGTTGAAACACATCCATGTTAAACTGTTACTTAAATTACATACTGGCAGTTAATTTCCCTCAATATATCTTCAAAGAAGTTTAATTTCCTAAACTGGTGAAAAAGTACTTTGTTTTCCTTACAACTCATATTTTGATGTCATTTTAATTAAGGCTATACTGTAACCTGATACAATTAAATCTATATAAAATCATATATAGGCATGCAAATCGATTTAGCCCAGCCTCACACTGACGCAGCTTAAAACCACCTCAACACCCAGGGAACCATAATGAATCAACTTCATTTGAAAAACACTAGCAAAGTTTTGTCACTAAAAATTGCCTGAAAAAAAATATTTTAAAACAGACAACTTGTTTGATGACTTAGAAGCCCTTCTTGATCAGCTGAAACAGGAAAAGTACAGACTCCCAATATCGTAAAAGCAAAAAGTGAAACAACTGTTGACTGATTGTGTACCAGCACAAAAGTACCACATAAATGAGGAGCACAAAGTCAGAATCCACTGGTTTAGTACTAAAATAGCATCCAGGTGAGAAATACTTTATTAAAGATACACCAATCAAAACTGCTATAGAGAGAGTCATTATCTCAATGGAATTAAGCGAGGACAAGGTTGTCAACCGGCTATAAAGAAGGGTTCTGTCACAGCTGGAAATTACCACTGACATCTTGACAACCTACTGCACAACTGCTAGTGCTGTGTTAGACACTGAGCTGATAAACTGATTTCTAGAAGATACTTAAGGGTATACAAGCACATGAGAAAGGCAGTCCACAACAGTCCTGCGTCACACTCACCAGCAACAAACAAGTATTCCCTCCACAAACATATGAAAACAGCACAGAACTGTAACATCAGCTTTTTGCACTAGAAGTACATTTCTATTCCAGCATGAATAAGTGGAGCCGTAACAAAGAAAGCCCTATGTGTTTTTAATGGCAGTAAATAATTTCCAGAATAAAGAGTCACATGCCAACACTTAGGAAGCCAGGATTTTGAAGTGGACGGGCCACTTCAAAAATGCACAGTCCTCCAATTACTTAAGTAAAGGGTGTTTTCTTTACCTGACTCCAGCACCTCTTTATCCTCCAAAGCCATCTACAAGGAAGAAACATCGCAGAGTGGGAAAATTATATGCTAGACATTTCTCTCCAACCTAGGCAGTACTCATGCAGATGTCAGTGGCTATCAACCTTAACAGGTTGTATCCAATCCCTAATTAACCCCATGTGCAGATGAATCACATACCCACCTGGAAAGCAGGTCCCAGAACATCAACCCTTTCATCTCCCAAAAATCAGATGTCTAGCATTCCAGAGCTAGACTTGCAGGCCACAGTTCAAACCTCAGCTCCCTGAGCTGTGCTAGTAATTACATCCATTTATCTACAACACAAGGCCTTGTTACCTGCTCTCACCCATGCACAACATATATACAGTTCATATGGTTCTAAACTGAAGAGCTGTATCCATGCAGCAGGGAAAGCTAACCTTCAGGTGCTGTGATCACAGTCCAAACTAGGCAACCTTTTCCGTAATCTCTTGTTTGATGACAGTGATATGTTACAATACTTCTTGCCTGCGCAGCATTTCACAGCAGCCTTCTCATCAGACACTGGCCAAAGTCACTGTGCTATTTTTTCAGGGCACAGATCCTGTTTACATTATCAGACACTATTTACATTATCAAGGCTAAACAGCAAAGTTGCGTAAAAAGACCTTAGACAGGATTTTTACAGCTAATATAAACGGACTCAAGCAGAACTGTAATGAATATATCATCATGCTATTTGTTGTAATCAATATATTATCACACTATTACCAAGCTCTTAAAATTCTCGTAGTAAGCAAACTGGTATCTACTACAGCAATGCTTTCTCTCAAACACACGTACACTTACCCACATAATGCATATTAAGGGCCAAGTACTTGTACTGGAAGAGAGGGTTGTTGTGCAGGCTACTTCTTTGGATCTGCTGGAAGAATGAGCTGACATCCCATCTGTACAAGACATCCAACAGCATGATGCTTGGGACCCTTAGAGCCACATTTAACACCGCCTCCAACTTCTCCTTTGCAGCCATTCTCCTCCCTTTCTGTGAAGTGGCAGCAGACTGTAAATAGCACAAGAGAGAGAAGAGTAATCAGATCAATCTCACTGTACAAACAGCTATTAGGCTTTGTGATCATATGAATGGGGCTTCCTGTGTGGCCACGAATGACTGAATGAGTCAACTGAGTTAAATTCAAAACCAGAGCGGACAGCTTCTATTTTCGCTATATAAAGGTCAATTTGCTAGCAATTTTTCCATGGTAATATTATAACATGGGGGGAGATTAATTTCATTAACACGATCAAAGGGTATGCACTGAATAAACCTTCATTCTTATTTTCAACAATTTTGCATTCAAAACCCCAGCCAAAAGACACCGATGTATTAGGTATTACATAAACGTTAACACAATGAGCTTTAAAAAGCAAATAACCAATGAGCTTTAGAAAGCAAACACCAACAAAATTCAGATGCTATCTCTTCTTAATTCTATGCCTCTCAAATGAATTAACCACTAACTAAAGAGTTCTTACAACATTTTAGCTTCACTTCTTCAGTGCAAACCAAAATAATTTCTCAGGATCTAAGCTTTTAAAAAATAATTTACAGCATTCACTAACATTTACAGTTTATGTAGTTCTGGAATTTGAGGGTGGCATGTTTTAAAGATTAGGACCAACGATGCAACTATTCTACTAATTTTAACCTAATTTATACAAACAAAAGACCATCTCCTCACTCCACAGTACTAGAAGGCAATTAAATTTTGAAGCTTGCTATCAAAGAAGACAGATAATGTAAGACAATGAAGGGTGCTCCTTTTTTATAACAGGAAAACAATGCTGGTCCACAACAGCACCTCTAAAGAGATCTAGTCACCAACAGGACCATTCTGAAGAGCAAAAGGATCAGTTTCCACATTCTGTCAGGTCACTGCTTTCAGCTGAGACTGACAGTTGTTTCAAAATGAAATGTGCTGTTCTTGCCACATGCCACCTTCCCACCCTAGGGACAGAATTCACCCCAGGCGGTAGCTGGAAGCCACCAATTACACACATTTTACTACAGAAGTGCAGTTGAAGTATTCAAGGCCAAGGTGAGGAACATCCAGCAAGTTTCTACCCAAAAGCAGCCTTTCAAACAAGTAAAAACAACTAGCTGCAGCACAATCAGTCCCCCAACAAAATCAGCATTAACAAAAGGTTCCTGATCCCAATTATTAGGGGGACAACCGGAAAGAACTGCAACCTGACCACAGAAACAGAAAAATCTGCACCTGGAAACACACTTTTAAAATAAAGTTTTAAAGGACTTTATTCATGTTGTCCTTCATGTTGTTGTAAGTTCTTCATGTTGTCCTTCATGTTGTTGTAAGTTCTAAAAGCTTTTGCAGTTACACAAGTTCTACACTATCAAGCCAATGTGGAAATCCAGCATGAAATGAAACCACGCTAACAGACAGAAACAAACCCCAAAATCTTCCTTCTTGTATAGGGACACTCATGCATTATCCTCGTGAAGTTTGTGTTGCTATCGCCAAGATGCCGTCATAAACTGACTATATACACACACCTAAGGCCACACTGACACTTCTTCAAGGCATGATGATGTAAAATTAATTCAGCCCAGGAAGTAAGGACAGATCAAAACTGAGATCTGGCTCAGCAAAACACTGGTTGCAGGGCTCCTGCTTGTCATTGTTTAGTCCACAGTCTAACTTTTCAAGTTACGTAAATGCAGTTTTTATAGCACGCTTGCAACAGCTCTATAAACCCCAATGACAGCACATCCTTCCTCTTCCAGGGGAAGCACATTCTCACTACATCGGACATCCCACACAGTACCAGCATTTCACCGTGCTTCCCAAAACAAATCAAAGCATCAGCCAGAAGATGTCATACATTCAGAATGACCAATCAAAACCACTGCCCAAGCAGCTACTACAGAATACTTGCATTCACCATTTAGTGTGGATAAAAGACGGAGTTTAAATGTATGGTACTGTACAAAAGTTGGGAGCTACACAGATTGTATACAACAAATTTTGCCAGGCTGAGTATTTAACTACAAGCCTATACTCAGCACAGAGCTTAAATATCTCATATACAAAAACTTTAAATGTCCTAGCATTCTCAAAAATCTTTGGGTTTGCCAAGTTTGTAAAACTTGTTAAAACTTTGAAATTCAGCTGCCTCCTGGGTTTTGTTAGGGCTCAGGGTGGGCAGGAACTGACTGTCAGGTTTTCACCCTGTCAGAAAATACCCATGAAAAGTGTCAGGCAGCACCTAATTTCAGAATACATTCTCATAACTGTCAAACCTTTTCCAGACATCAACAACAACCAAATATGTAGGACAAGAAGGAAATTTTCACTTGAGCTTTCACTTTCCTTAATTACTCCAAATGCAGAATTCTACGGACAACTTCTAATACTGAAAGTTAATTGAGGCTCAGCACATCCAAATTAGGCTCAAAAACATTGCCTCCCAAATTCAAAAGCACATACTTGAGAATGGAAGAGAAGTGGAAAGGACAGCATTTATATAACTAATAAAGCCATCCAAATTTCAAATCCTGTTAAAACAAAAGCAAAACAAATTCCGAAAACCGCATTATATCACAGTGGATAGGCCATGAGAAGCAGCCACAACAGCATATTCTGTCACTGACTGACAAAGCATCCAACACGAATAAGGAACCCTTCAAAATTAACTCCACTAGAAATGCGGATGTGTTAAATAAAGCCTCGGTTGTAACTGCTGCCAAGTTCTAACAGAACGTAGTACAGGCGAGCAACAGTCCATTGCTCTAAGCTCATTACATTCTAAAAAGCTCTCACAATACATTATTTTGATTGATATAAAAACAAACAAAACCCATAAAACCCACCACAACATTAAACCTCTAAAACCTGTAGATAAATGATGATGACAGGAGTTGCCAGATACTCAGATGTTAGGAAAAAATAAGTCAGTGCTGTACATAGCCAAAAAATGGACTTAAGAACAGAACTGGGAGGCACTTATTTGAGTTTCAAAAAATGTTTCCTGTGTTTTCAAACATCTCCCTGCTCCAGATCAGGATAAGAGAAGGAAAAGTCTCAGGAAGAACGTTTTTGTTAACCCCAGCTGCCAACTGAGTATCATGAAGCTGGCTGCTCGCTTGCACACAGGCCCCCCCAGTGGAAGGGGGAGGAGAATCAGAAAAAAAGTGAAACTCAGGGTTGAGACAAGACCATTTAAATAACTTAAATGCAATAAAATATAGCAACTATAATGAAAAGGGGGAGGAAGAAAAGGTAAAACCCAAGACAGACAAGTGATGCACAATACAATTGCTCCAGGCCAACTCCCTTCATTTTCTATACTGAGCACGATGGGCTATGGTTTGGAGTATCCCTTGGTGTAGTTCAGGTCTGCTGCCCTATCTCTGCTCCTTCCTGACTTCTTGTGCCCCGGCTCATTGGTAGGGCATGAGAGACTGAAAGGTCCTTGATCAGGGCAAGCACTACAAAGCAGCTACTAAAACATCGGTATGGTCAATGCTGGGTTGGACAGAGCTTTGGGTGACATGGCTTAGTGTGAGGTGCCCCTGCCCATGGCAGGCAGGTTGAAACTAGATGATCTTAAGGTCCTTTCCAACCCTAACTATTCTATGATTCTATGTTACCAACATTATTCTCAGACTAAATCTAAAACACAGCACCGCACCAGCTACTAGAAGAAAATTAACTGTACCCCAGCCAAAACCAGGACAAAAAACTTCAGGCTTCACATCCTATGTGAATACTAGCATAGCTGTGCTATTTGACCCAAGTCACCTTTTAAAAATTCCTCATTATAACTGATTGCTCATGGAAACATTTTTTGGTTTCTAGCAACAGTCCTTCACAAAAATCCCTCCCGCACCTGACACAGCCATTTTGTCAAAGCCATATTTCTGATAAGCTTTAAACAGCAGAACTGGCAAAGCAAAATATTTATAAGCACGTGTGTGTGCATATATATGTTTGCATAAAACCACCATAAGCCTGTCCCAGCTCGTTCCATTAGCAAAATAGATTAGCAGCAAACTCAGAGAAAAAATAACCCAAAACCTCAACGATAACACACGTTTTCCTTCTAAGAAAATTTTCTTGCTGAGGATTTGTCATCACACAAAATTTTACCATTTCAGCTGAAGCTGTGAATTATGCCACTTAAACCAGCGTAACTGTTTATGCACCAACATAAATAGAAATCTATTGCATCACAGGCAGAAAATACTCGCTGCTATAGCAGTACAAGAGGCTGCACAAAATCTGCATCCATTTATCCAAGCAGGTGCAAAATTACTTTAACAGACTGGAGTTTTTACATTTAGAAAAGCATTAATTGGGAAGTTATCTACTAGTTACAGAAATATACTGGAATAGCTGCAAATTTCATAGTCATTCTAATATTATGACCACTAAAAATCACCATGGCAAGTTGCAGAAATTCCAGTCAGGATCGGAACTTCAAAACCACACTGGATTCTGCAACATTCAGCCCAACATCTGTGAACAGAATGCTCATTCTCCTACAGGACTGTAACCTAAAATACTTGGCAAGATTGACTAGAAACCAAGAGACAATTTCAATTTCTGTTCCTCACATCTACGAAATCCTAAGTACTCCATTACCCAGCAGACTTTGATCTTTAGTCCAGTTTCCACTTGGAATTATTTTTCAGTGATACATTCTGAAATGCAGAATGTTCTAGCAAAAGCTTTTTATTTTCCTACAGGACAAACCTTACTAGACAGACCTCGAACAGGGCAAAAAAGAAAAAGAGAAATAAATAAATTCAACCCAAAATATATAACTCCTACCTGTAACTATAGAGAAGTTCAGCGTCACAGTTTAAAAACTAAAATTAGACCTATCAGGTGGGATGGGTTCACATATTCCCCAGAACCCCTCCTTCTATATGCCTGTCCTGTTCTTGGAAGCAAATTTAGAGGAATTTGAAGTACAGAAGAATCCCATTCTTCAGAGTCATACATCTTTATATCATCAGTTTGGGAGGGAGAAAACAAAGAGAACAAAAGGGAAGAGACAGGAGGAAAAGGTCTATCAGTTACACACTTAGAAAATAATTTCCCCATGTGAGTCTGTATCAAAAAATCCCCTAGAACTCCAGAGTATGTGAGTCAGGGAGCTATCAAAACAGCTCCTTCCCATGCAGTCAGCAGCAAGAAAAGCAAAAGGTGTTTCGCTCCCATAAAATTTAAATTGGCTAACAAGGACAGCTCTCTAAGATTTATGCTGAGAAGGCTAGATACAGTGAGCATACCAAGTGCACTAATGAAACAGTGAAACATTGCAGATGTGCGCGGCAGCACTGTCATAAACATCCAGTCAGCTTTTCCAATACTACTCAGGTTCTGTAGTTTACACTAGAGTAGTTTGGTAATTTCAAATAAACAGAAAGCATTTAGCATTCAATTTAAGGATTCAGAGAGAATCAGGCAGCAAAGACTCCTCGACCCTGCTGTGTAAGAAATTAACAAGAATAAACTTCTTTTTTCTCCTTTTTTCCCCCATCAGGTCTAACAATACCAACTGCTGTAGAGCTGCTGCGGTGGTGTGAGTGGAGAACTGCTATTTCTACCTAGAAAATACATGAATTCCTCAATTCCTACTCACACAAGACTTGTTCCATTGTGAAGTGAGGCACAGGTAAGGTTAATCATTCCAAACTAATACATAATGTACGTTGCAAAAAAAAAACAACAAGAATTTTTACTGCAAATCAAATTAGGTCAACCTCTTATCTGTCCACAGGCACTAAGTGAACATGCATTCACATTAAAGACATATCAAAATGAACAAAACCAACTAGAAATAGTTAACTGTATTAGAGGAAAAAAGTGCACTTCCAACTTCCATTAATTCCAGCAAGTTTTATATGAGAAAGAAGAAAATCAATTTGGGAAATGAGGATATGTATCACAGAGCTGTGAAGTTCAAGTTTTCTTTAAAGATTTATTTCTGGGGTACACATATACGCCATGAGCAATTCCAGTATGCTCAATTATACAGAAAGTGTATAATTTATAGTCAGCCTATAAAACATCCTGTGTCTTTTATTTTTCATAATGAGCAGGTAAGACCAGGGAATTGAACTGAGGGGCCGACACATGTTAATAAAGGTTAACAAATCCACCAGGTACGCAGCAAAATCCTTCTGGATTCCTACACAATTGTCACTCTGCCTGAATATGATCAGTTCAAATACAGCCACTAAGATGGACTGCTTGTAATTTTTAGATCACAAACTTGCGTTGGGCACCTGAATGACAGGAATCCAATTCATTTAAAAAAAAAAATACAACTAATCATATATTTATGTAAAATAAATCTTCAGGAAAAAAACCCAATCTAGATCAAATCCACAAACTGAAGTGCTTTGAGGTCCTTTTTGACTCTACAGCTCCTGGCCAGTCCCAGGTTTGGTTTATTAATCAGTTATTCAGCATTTTCTTTTCTGCCATCACAGCCATGTTTGCAAGCCTACACCTACAATCCTGCCTCACCACATTTGTATCAGCACATTCTGAGAAAATCTGGGCAGCAATCCCAAAGTGCCTCTGCAGAGGAGAGAATACCCAGAGGACCTGCACACAGAGCACTAATGACAGCCCAAGATGATGCAGTCTGTGACAACGCACCCCAAAGAATGGATTACAGAAAGATCAGCCACAGAAGTGAAGCTGGCAGACCCCATCAACCTCACAAAAAACCCGGCAAGCCAAATGTGCTACCAGGATGAACTTACATGACAGGATGAAATATGTTTCATTATCCACAGTTGCTCATTTAGTTTTTAGCCATTTCAGATACAGAGAGAGTCTGTGCTTAGAATCTGCAATGCCAAGACTAGTTACCTCACTGGTAAGAAGCTGAAATACAAAATAAGAATTTTAAGATCTTTCTAGGTCAATAACTGATAAAGTTTCCATTGCTGCTGCTGCCTTAGCAATTTGAGGCGTGTAAATAAAGAGCATCAGCTTCCAGGCCTGTGAAACAGGCAGCTTAGCTTCCTGCAGTAACAGACTTCCGTGACAGAAAGATCAAACAAATGGTAAAAATACTTAGAAAAGTCCCTTCTAACGCATTCAAACTCAAGACGCGCAACCAACAAAATTTTCCAGAAAAGCTCCATGAGATGAAGTACCCACTTCTGAATGTTCCTTTCAAGTATGCAACTAATTACAAAGCAGCAGGGCTCCTCTGAAGTGAAAGGAAATGTCATAAAACCAAAGGCAGGGCAACTAGCACAAATCTCTGAATCATATTGAAGGCACTAGACATGAGCATGCACTTAAAAAGCAAAACAACAGTAAAGTGTCCACTCTATAACCACATCAAATATTGCCAGGTGTATCTGGAGCTAAAAATGGATTCAGAGAGTAAATCACCACACAAATATAAACAGATCCAGAGAACTGGAAGAGAAGTCATCCGCATGTCTGTGTAAAGGAGGAAACCAACTCAAGCTGAGCCAAGAGCTTAGAGAATGTTTTGAGAGCACAACACAAAACACTAAGCAGGCTTATACCGCTTTCCACGACACACCCATTTGTACACATCTTCTTGGCACGATGTGCCCTTCTGCATCTGCATCATGGAGCCCAGCTGTTGAACCAGAGTGAGATACTTGTCTCTTTCCACCTCTCCAAAGGAAGGAATTCCCCTGTATTTCTTCCAATGCCAGTCACTTGGTTCATACCTCCATCAGAATTAGGTTGTTCTAACATCAGTAGCTCCTTTCAAGACTGACATAAACAAGGTGAATCCTGTGTTTTGGACAAGCAGCAGCTTTATGTTTTGACAATCTTTCCACATAATAGTGGTCACAAAGACAACTATTTCCTAATGCTAATGAGTTTAGGAATTAAAACCTTTCATGACATTATGGTTCAAACACCAGCAATTGTATACAATAGTTTCTAAGGCTAACTAGAAAAAAAAGAGAGTTTCTTATGCAGCTGTTTATTTAAGGTAACTGGCAAAAATAAGCCAAGGTACAGATAAGAGAAAGTTATAGTGTGCAACTACTTAACAACTCTCACCTTAAATAAATTTCAGGATTTAAATCTACATTCATTAGCCTACAAAAGTGAACAAAGACACTAATTAAAAATTATTTCCCTCTTTCCCTCCTAATTTTGGTCTCTAGGGGTGCATTACACACATAAAAAACCCTAACACAAATTTAACTAAAAGTATCCAAGTCCCAAGTCCACAAAATAAGTTAACAGAGAGTCTTGTACTAAAAATTGAAGAAACAAATGTAGCAGCACCTTCAGTTTTTTAAAAGAGGAAGTATTTTCAATAAGATCACGAATGGCTAATATTTATGAGTCAAACACACTACCAGAACCTCCTTTTTCACTGGCATCTTTTGCCTATAATGTCTGCTATTCTCCCTTATTTACCAATACCTACATGCATTAAACAGAAAACCCCACCTTTTTTTTCCACATTATTCTCCCAATCACATTCTTTACCCACCAGCCCCACACACACCCCCAAAAAGGGCAGTGCAAGGAAGAGATAGGAATCCCTCTAAGCCCAACCATGTCCCAAGCGTACTTAGCACCCAGACCTACTCTCATTCACAGAAAAAGGAACGAAATTTCTCATCACAAACCTTATTTTAAAAGACTACAGAAGGCCTCCAAAAAATCGCCAAACACGACATAAATAGGGAAGACAGCACAAGCCCCGTTCTTCACTCCACGGAGGTTGGTTCTTACATAAGCATTACCATATGCTCCAGGGCCCGTCTCCAGCAGGCAATGGCCGGGCCTCCCCGCTGCCCGCCCGGCTCCCAACAGACAGCACCGCTCCACCTCTCACCCGCACGGCTGCAGCGCCGGGACACCAGGAAAACGGTGTGGGAATCCCGACAGCTGGCTGCGGGAAGCAAGGCCAGACCCCAGAAACGGAGGGGAGCACCGCAACATCCACAGCGAAGCGAGCACCTCGGTCACGGCTGCAGCACCGAGCAACTCATCCCCGGGGCCCGAGGCAAGCCGCGCCGCCAGGCCGAGCACACGTACGTGCAGGCACTCCGGCCAACCCTCCGAACCTCTCTACACACCCTCCCCAAAAGGCGGCTTATTTCCCTCCCGCCGCCAGCGCGGCGAAACCATCGCGTTCACCCCCAGCGCTGCAGAGTCCCTCGCACCCTCCCCCGCCGCCTCTGAACTCTAGTAACCCCCGCACAGCCCGCTGCGAGCCACCGCCGGCGGAGGGAGGGGAGCGGGAGGAGGAGGATGATGAAGGGGGGCGGCGGTCAGTGCGCGCAGCAGAGGCCGGGGGAGCCCCGCACACGCGTGAAGCACCGGGGGGCGTGCAGGGGCGCCCCGAGAGGCGGGGGACGGGCACGCGCGT
>JANRGW010024271.1:0-37605 GCA_024733675.1 Psilopsiagon aymara
AGGGAAGTTGTGAATGCTCCATCGCTGGTGGTGTTCAAGGCCAGGTTGGACATAGCCTTGGGTGGCATGATTTAGTGTGAGGTGTCCCTGCCCATGTCAGGGGGGTTGGAACTGGATGAGCTTAAGGTCCTTTCCAACCCTCACTATTCTATGATTTGGGCTTGTTTCTACTCCATGCTGGGTGTTGCTGGTGACCTTCTGGTGTCCCAAAAGAGATGTGAAGGTTTAATCTACTCTGAAGGTTAACCATAGATTATGGTTCCTATAACCATCTTCATCTTCAGAGTGCTGGGGATCCCTGATGGGTGGACAGCCTTTTCCGTTACCACCCCCCATGCACACGGTAATGTATGCTGTCGCCTAAAGTAGGTTAGCATGGCATTCCAAGGGCTGCAGTGGTGTTTTTCTCTAAACTGATGTGTAATTGCCTCTACATAGTGTCTACATAGTCTAAAAAGACTCCAGTAATATGCATGTCTTGCATCCATCCAGCCTCTTTCAGCCATTCAGGCAAGGCAGACCCTCGGGTGCCAAATGGCTTTGATGGCTGGACCAGCTCAGCAGTGACAGCAAGGTCCCCACTGACAGAAGGCTGAGCCCCAAATCCTGGAAATTAAACCCTGTGCTCCTGCTGATAACAGGAGGTATTGATTTTTGTCACTGTAGTTTGTTTTCTGCCCTTTGGGTTTGCTGGCCTCTCATCAGAGGCTGATAGAAAAACAGATCAGTGGCTGGACATGAGCAGACAAAAAGCCACCTTCCTACCCTGTATGTGAAACAGCGTGCATGTCTCCTCCTTTGCATGAACTCAGGGGATTTTGCCCCATGCAAAGAGTAATGCTTCCTCTAAAGCAAGGCCCAGCAGCCAGGAAAAGTCACAATAGAGGGATGGTGAAAAGGTTTTGATGGCTCTGCAAGAACAAAAGTTTGCTGGAAAAACCTTCTCCAGTGGCCGCTTTTGAGTCAAAACTGTGCTGTTTCACATCCAAGGGGTTAAAGCAGAGTGAGTCACGATCTGACAGCTATGTCTGAGTCATTCCCCCTAAATAAATGGAAAAGGAGCTGGAATTGCTGTATGAAGAAGGGGGGATGTGCTGCATTATCACCACATGGTACATCTTCCTGTTCCCTCTTCTTTAAGGACTTGACGAAGGCCTATCTAAGCTGTACATAAGCAAGACATATAAGATGTCAGGAAAATGCTGACTCTGCATTCAAGTTTCTTCCTCCAGCTCCCTTTGGCCCTTGTTGGCTGCTAGAGGAGTGCAATAGGACTTGGTGGAGAAACTAACACTGAAAACAAGGTTGGACTAATTCTGCTTTTTTTTCTTCTACTGCTTTATTTCATGACTGCAATGGAGTCATTGGATTTGGAGCTTGAGTTACAAAAAAAATCTGTCAAAGTGTAAAAATTCCCTTATGTTCAACATGCAGTGTTGATGGAGCATGGGGCTGATGTAGCTTGTGCTTCAGGGAAAAGGATGGTTTAAAGGGTGATATCGGCCTCAAAAAATGAGTGTTTCTTTTATCGAATTCACCATGACATGGCCATACCTTTCTATTTGCAAAAGGCCCAGGGCTGATGTTCACTTGGTCATGGTGGTGTGTCCAACATGTGTTTTATCACTGTTACGAACAGTCAGGACACTCAGAGCTGATTTGCAGCAGTGTTTTGCACAGGATGCCAGTGGAGCTGGAGACAGACCCTGGCTTTGGTTTGTTCCATCCACTGTGTGCCAGCAGTGATTCAGGGTTACACACTCACTGAAACCAGCATCTTGATGGGCAAGGCTGAGGGGATAATTTTAAGGGGAATCGATGATTTTAAGCTTCCTTTCTTTGGAACTTCCTTCATGAGGTGACTGCTCCTGCTCACTGTGAGTGGTGGAGATGTTCTTTAATACCTCAGGGGCAGGGGACACATGAAGGACGCTTTGTGGTGGGATCGGAGGATGGTTTTCTGCAGTGCAGTAAGATGAGCTGCAACCTCAAGAGCATCCTGCTGTACCAGGAGCTCAGGAGGTGAGCCCTTTATTCAGACATGGCAAAGAGGTATCAGAGGCCAGGACTCCAGCAGTGTGGGAGCACTGCCAAGTGAAAATGGTTGACATCACACCCCCAAACTGCCTCCTGAGCTACACCAAGCTCAGCGGGACATGCTAATGTTCCTTAAGGGTTGCTCTGACCACCAAATGGCTTTATCTCCCAAGGCTGGTTCTGTGCTTTGTCTTCTCCCTCTCTGGTGGCCTTTCTCCCTCTTCTGGGGCCTGTTTAATCTTATTCCAGCATTCAACAAGAGCGGATGCTCTTGCAGGCACTGAAGCCGCATCCACTCCTGTCTGGGGACCACAACTTCCAGCAGCCATGGGTTGTGTGAGGAATTTTTTTGCTAACACAACCACTGCTCACTCTCGTTTCAGCTGTGCAGAATGAGCGTGATAGGATCAGCATTCGCAGGAGCAGCTACGAGGACAACAGCTCGCTCTCCATCAACATGCTCACTCAGGCAGAGGCCATGGCGCAGCAGGTAGGAATAGCAGGGACAGCCCTCCAAACTAGTACATGGCCTTCAGCTATTCCATACGTGGTTACAAACTCACTAAACCAACCAGAACTGGATCTTTTTCTGCCCTTGGATGGCTCTTGCACAAAGCCGCAGGGAAGAAAATGTGTTAGAGACAGCCAAAACCAGACAGGAAAAATCATCAGTGCATTATCAAGACAACATGTCCTGCAGGGAGCAGATGCAGCCTTTGGCAAGTGAGATCCAAAGCTGAAAGTCCACATGCTGAGGGATTTTGCAGACCCCTGGTCCCCTCTACCCTAGCCTAAATTGCTGCTGTACCCTAAAAACTCATTGTATTTCACAGAGCAGTTTATCTCTGCTTGCTGCACACTCTGTCCTGCTCAGAACATACTGTTTCTGAGAAGACTGATTATATCTTTTCTTGTAGCTTTAGTAGGGCAATAGTTTAAGGGTAGAAAAATAAAGATAATGAAATTGCTGAGCTTCAGCTAACGCTGATTGCTTTCTCATTTCATGCTCCACAATAAATTTCACTCTGAGTGTCCTTTAAATTCTTATGCAAATATCCTTTCCCCACTGAAACACACGGTCCAGATGTTGCACACTACATGCAGCAATACGTCCACTTCCTTTTCAAAAAGTACTGTTTCAACCCTCTCCCCACCACAGAGCTCTTTAGAGACTGAAATGGGTATTTCATGTCCCAGACAGCAGCTTGGAGGGGAGAAAGGCTCAATGCATGTAATGCATTTGGCTGCCTCAAGTGGTGGAAGGAAAGCTGAGACCCAGCGCTGCTGGCTTCTGCTAGGAAGGGGAATATCAATCAGATCCGATCCTGAGCCAGCCTGGAGTGTGGGGAAGGAGGCGGAGGAGGGAGAGGTGTCTGTTGGGACCGAGCACCACCTCGTGGAGGCTGCACCATGGGCTGTATGTTGGACACTATACCTGAGCAGAGCCGCAGCCGGACTCTGTCTTTTTGGTTAGATCAGGTCATTGTTCAGATGCTTGCTGTTGCATGCAACCGCAACAGTAAACATCTTAACAATGACCTGACGTGGTGAACATTTGAGCTCCCCATGTTATCAATGAATCACTGCTATGGAGAATGTCAAGAAAGCACTAACCTAGCCCTGGCATAACCGGGTCACTTCTCTTTCAGTATTCGTCACTGAGTCCAGTGCACAGCACGGACATTGCTATGAAGAAAGTGGCTACCATCAACGATGTGTGCGAATCTATGAAGCAGCAGCTTCTGGTGCTGGTTGAATGGGCAAAATATATCCCAGCGTTCTGTGAGCTCCCACTGGATGATCAGGTATAATGCTAATGCCTCTTCCCTGCAAACCACTGCCTTCAACAGGAGTTGTCAGTCAGACCTTTCAATGGGAGAATCTGACATTGATGTATAGATCACTCTATGCAGAGCAATAAACTGCCAGGAGAGAAATAATAACAAAGCACCAGGTATTGGTTAAAAATAAGTTGAATAGTCAAAGTCCCCCAAAATAGAAGAGTTGATCACTTCTGCATGCACAAGGACCCAGACAAAAAAGACTAATTTCCCTTTTATTGTTAGCTGATAATTGAATACAAAAAACCATTTCTTTCATAAGAATTCATATTATTCAAGCCTGCCTTTGTTCTTTCAGTTGAAAACAACTTCTTATTTAGTTTGCCATGAATGTGGGACTCTGAAAACTGAAGCTATACTAATAATATAGTATAATACACTAATAACTTCTAATTACTCATAATTGTACGTTATCTGTACATTTCTTTCTTCTGCACCACCTCCAGGTTGCCTTGCTCAGAGCCCACGCAGGGGAACATCTGCTCCTCGGGGTAGCCAAGCGTTCCATACCATACACTGATTTTCTGTTATTAGGTAATGTAATGAAGAACACTCCTTTCTTAATTCACACAATCGAGTTATTGCCAAGTAACCTGCCCGCCTGCAATCCTCTCTGCACTCCTGGATCTGTTCATCTGCCTTGAGATTGAAGTGCCTGAGAATGCCTCTGCAGATGTGTAAAAAGGAGCAAGCAAATTCACTGGGACTTTTACAACTCTTCCCTTACTGCCTTGGAATTGTGGATGAGAAACCCCCCAATATTTAAATGGCATCGCAAACTGAGCTGCCTTGTTTTCTGTAGCTGAAATTGCCAGGACACAAACAATGGGGTATTTTGGGTATTGGTGCTTGAAAACTTCGCAGGAAGGTCTACTAAAAATTATAGTGCAAATAGGTATTTCCTTTCCATATAGCTCTTTAGAAACACAGGCAGGATTATTCTTGGGAAAATGAGAATACTGGCCTGGAAAGCCACACATGAAAGAAACGAGGGAGGGAGAACTTTGTTTAGAAAAACAAATGCCAAAAATAAAGAAGCCACACCACTTGCAAACAGATGCTAGGTATAACAGAGGGTAAACCAGAGCAGAACGTAGAGCAGGCTTTGAGCACAGTGTGGGTGCGCAACGTGCAAATGAAGTAAATGAGGACCAAAGGATAAGATCCATGGCTTGCTTCTCACTTGTGAATCTCAGTATGAAGCTGCACATTGGAGATCTGCTGCATATGGGCATTGGGACCATGCAACATGCTTTGGGGTAACTTCTGGATGTGATTGTGCCTGCAGAGATAGAGTGGAAACATGACAACGGATTTCTCTTGTCTCCCCAGGGAATGATTTCATCATCCCAATGCACTGCCCAGAACTGGAAATAGCTCGTGTGGCCACCAGAATCTTGGATGAGTTGGTGAAGCCCTTGCGGGACATCCAGATCGATGATAATGAGTACGCTTGCCTTAAAGCCATCATCTTCTTTGACCCAGGTAAGCTTCCTTCCTGACTGCCAAGCATGGGGCTCAAAGAAGCACTGGAGGCGCTCCAATAAGCAGGAAAACCCCATGGCAGCAGCTCTACATTTCACCTTGCCTCTGCTATAATGAGCAATACTTAGCAGCAAAGTAAGGACATATTAGAAGCGACCTATTCCTGAACACTTTGCTATTTAGCAAGTGTTAACTCCAGCCAGACCCATATGCAAGACTCTGAGGACCCTAAAGGAGTTTTGCTTCTTCTGTAGCTTGGCTTCAGGAAATCCCATCAGTCTGAAATGAAGATGACTATTAAAGACATATATGGCTATACTGAATTATGCAAAAGTGAAGTGAGTCAACTGAGCATCAGTGTGGAGCATCCATCAGAGTTCAGAAGGCAGCATTAAAAGCCACAGACAGCTGAACTGTTCAGAGTACCCAGAAATATCAAGGATATCTGTTAATGGATCTTGCTGGCAGCCAGTACCAACCAAGGGCAGGGATGATCCATACAGGATGGGGAACAGCGAAACACACAGAGGCAAACAAAAGCTTGTTTTGAATTTTTGCTGTACTATCATTTGACAAACACAGGGGCTTCTGTCTCAGTCCAGGTCCCCCCAGACATTCCTGTTTCTACGCACCGCCTCCTTGTGGAGTCCCTGAGTGTGTATTGCCCTGTAGTTTGGAGAAGAGATGTGGAAACAACCCCAAGTCCAGGACAATGCCTTTTTGTCTTTGGCATCTATTAGAAATAAGAGTAACTTCCATTAGTTCTTTTTTGCTGTGTTCACTGATTTGAAATCAAGACATAGGAGTTTTACCCTTTTGGCTCGCCAAAGAGTCTGCTGTAAACCTGAGTAAGGGCAGTATGATCAAAATGAGTTTGACAAATTACCTTCTCGGCTGATCAGTATCTCTGCAGAGCTTTAGATCATTGGAACAGTGAGGTGCTGGGATTACATCTGAAAGGAAAAAGTGCAAAGCTCTACGGAAGAGAAATTAATTCATGCTAACAAGTAAGCATGTCCATAGAGTTACACGCTGACATACACTAACTTGATAACCACTTTATCTAATCTCTTGGCACGATGATCCCGAAAATGTGGTGGTTATGGATTCTTTTAGACAGTGAAGAAAATGGTCCAGTGAGCCAGAAATCTCAATTTAGATAGCAGAAGAGTGGAAAGCTGTAAATCCCAGCACTTCACCCTGCCTATAGTGCACATTCTTGCTTAAGCAAAGCTGGACCAGTGGTGCATGAGTAACAGATTTGACAGGTCAAAGACAGGAAATCAAGATAAGAATCTGATGCTGCAGTGGGTATAATTACACCATATAGGCAATAAATATGCACGGATTCAGTACTTGGGAATCTTTTCAGGGGAAAATTCCAGGCCATTTCCTTGAAAGACAGATATGGTTCAACTTCTAAATCCTTCCTCTTCACTAATGGCAGTACCCAGATGTACCTGTCTGAAGTAAGACCTTATTTTCTTACTGTCTCACCTCAATTTCCCCTCAAACTACTTTTTCCCCTCAATTTTCCCTTACTGTTTCCCTATTCCATGTGAGATATACATTACTGGCAGCCTAATGCTAATCTCTCAGATAAACTTGGTGACTGACAGATAATTGTCAGAGGATCTCCATCTGCCATCTCATCCTTTTTCCTCTGCCTGACTGACAGAGCAATGCTTTCTGGTTACACGGGCCAGCAATTACCTCAATTTTCCCTCTTCCCAGACTGTAAAGGCCTGAGTGAGCCCTTGAAGGTGAAGAACATGCGCTTCCAGGTCCAAGTCAACCTGGAAGACTACATCAATGACCGCCAGTACGACTCCCGAGGCCGCTTCAGCGACATCCTCCTCCTGCTGCCCCCACTGCAAAGCATCACCTGGCAGATGATAGAGCAAGTCCAGTTCATGAAGCTCTTTGGTGTGGCCAGGATTGACAGCCTGCTGCAGGAGATGCTGCTGGGAGGTATGAACCCTGCTGAGGAATGACAGCTAAGTTGTCTTATTTCAAAGCCGTTTACAGGGCTTCATGTCTGGGTTTGTGTCCTTCTCTGGAGGACATACGGTAGAGAGAACTTGGTCCTGGGATAAAGCAAGTGAAAGCTCAGGTTGAACTGAAACTTGAACATTGGTCCTTCTCACTTCAACTCAATTCCCAAGCCTTTTCTTTCCAGCCTGTCTCTGAAAGTCTGACTCAGGATGAGTCAGTAGGTGCACCCTGTGTGCTGCACACCAGTGGAATAGTTGACTTTTAGGCACCCTACCAAACTGATGCAGTCTGTAAGAAGACAACATGCTTTTTCGTAGCAATATGCAAAAGGTGAAACCCTGGTAAGAGCAGTAACAGAGACAGATGAACAGTGCAGTTGGGTATTATCAGCTGAAATCCCAGCCATGCCAGAGGTTGTCCCTTGCCAGTGAGAATGCTGAGGGTGAAGAGGACAGAGAGTAGGAAGGAAGCAAGGACAAGCCACAACATTAACCTCCACAGAGCTCTTCCACATTATCTGAACAAAAGATGTTTTGCACAGATCATCTGGCTTCTCCATAACTACGAAAAGAACAATGTCTTTCCCATTTCCACTGCAGGCACCTCCATTGATCTCCAGTACCAGTCAGGACCTCCCAATCTCAACCTGGAACAGCTGCCAGGACATGTCCTCCCAGGCAACATGAGCTCTGTGATTCACTCTGCTCCAGACCGTACGTGTCCGTGTCCATTGATATGCTACTAGTGTCAGCATAACAAAGGGACAGGATAAGACAAGCAGTTAAGAAAAATACGTTTATTTATATGCTTAAGCATTACACTTGAATTGTCCACCTTGTCAACTCCTTTACGTGCTTCTAAAGAGAAGCTGAGATTTTCATGATAGAATGATTCAGAGGGATTTGAAATGCTACTACACATCACAAGTTTAAAAAAGAAAGCAATCGAGATTGGTGACAGTGTGTTTCTATGAACGTGGGCAGCACTGGGAAATGCCACAGAGCAGCACAGATGGTTATTAGTGGCAAGGGTTTCCCTGTGTAAAGCATCTTGGTTGCCGTCAAACAGAACAATATGACCAGAATACAAGACCGTCTTCAGCCTCTCCAGGCACTGCTGCTAGGTAATGGCTATTGGTTAAGGCATTTATCCACTGTAAGAGCAAATGGAGCATAAATTAAAAAAGAATAAAGTAGAACATGAGCTGCAATTTAACAACCACTCCCATGTAATCACCGTGTCTGGCACACACGGTGTCCTTCTGCCAGTTACAGTCCTATACCTCTTGTGGCAAATTTGCTATTTCTCAGCCATATAAATATTAGTATCATGTATTTTAGATCTTTGGGCTGGTTTATTTTTAAGCTGCTTTACAGCAAGGGAGATTAGAAATGAGTTCTGTAAATGATTTATAGTGGCCAATAGCCTGAGCTCTCCCATGACGAGGAGAGGAAGGATTGAAAAGCAGCTGGGGGAATATTCCCATGTGCAAAATACTGAGAAGAGCTGGTATGTGCTTAGCAGTTCACCATGTGCCTCATCACAAACCAGAAAAGAAGAATATGCTGGGAAATGCCTGAATTCAGGATGGATTCCCCTACACCATCCCCCAAGCTACTACTCCTTGGTTTGCAGGATAGCTTGGCGATCTCATTTGGGCACTGCTCTATTGAACAGCATCAAAGTCCATGTTAATTCTGTTTCTTTTCTCTCCCACAGCATCTCCTGAAACATCCCTTCCATCTCCTTCTACAAGTACAGGCAGTGAAGACTATAAACTAGGCTCTAGCGCAGGACCCAACGCTGTAGCACAGCTCTTGCCTCAGACAGTGATACCCAAGCAGGAGATTCTATAGGGAGAGGTGGAAGGAAAAGCTGGGAGCAATATCGAAACTGTGCTGAAAGTGAAATGGGCCCTTTCTCTTTCAGAGGCAAAGCACAGCAATCCCCTGCCTGTACCCGGATCTCTCAGTCACACTGTTTCCCATCTGTGAGTCAAGCGCCAGATACCAGACTGCAGCAGAAGCTTCACCATGGGTCTTCCCATCACCATCGCCCTCATTTCATAAGGGATTCGGGCAAATGCCCTTGTCAGTAGGACCAAGACTGTAAGCTCTTTGGGGCAGGGCTTCCCATTGCATTCGTTATCACCTAACTTGGTGTGATCACAACCCTTTCAAAGCCTTCAGCTGCAACCTTCATGAAACCAAATGCTCACACAGTTCCTGGTAATCATTACTGACTACAGCGTATGTTAAATTGTCAGTGTAGGTTTATTCCCATTAAAAATTTAATTACACTCCCAATTCTCCTGCTGCATGTTAAGTTTTAGGAAGAATATCTTAACCCTTAGAAGGCCAAAGGTTTCTTATGTCAAACAGATGCATTGTTCTACATCTAATGTTGGCTGGTATTCTTGATCAGGAACACCATTTTTTTATCTTCTATAATTTCCAGTGTACACAGAATCCTGTTGTGAGCCACTTGATGTATCCTCTACTCTTTGTATGCATTTAACATAGCTGCAGGACAGGAGCATCTCTGCATCAGCCCATGGTTTCTGGCTCTGGTAAAACCCACAACTGGCCAGAAGCTCAAGAAGACATTGACTTAACAAATCGCTGCTTTGTCTCTCCTGCAAACATTTACTATAAACATATTTGGAAGAAGCAAGAGTAGTAATAAAAATGCAAGGAAAAAAATCTTTTTTTCCCAGTACATAGACAAGATTTTTGCTGTAGTTTTATACCTCTCTGTAATGTCTGCCAGAAAAGGAACCAGCAGGTATCCTATCAGACACATCTTATTATAAAAAATATTTGTATTTAAAATGCAATGTCTTAATGTAAACCCTTATCAGGGGTAGCTAACCAACTAACAACCATGTTACAACTACTTAAAGTAAGCACAATAGTCTATACATCCTCAAATGTTCCTAAAGCACAGTCATTCTGCTAGGGTCTTCATTTGAATGCATTTAGTAGATTGCCAGACTTCTACAACGTTTATGCTTACCTATATAGAAGTCCAGAGACCTCCGTCAGATAGCTCTTGAAGAATTAAGAGTGGCTGTACTGAACAGTAGGATGTGACAGAGAATTCTTAATCCTGCCACATTCCACAAATCCAACAGCTCATGTGCAGCCCTGTTCATAGCAAAAATGAGATGATTGTGCCCAGCTATGGCTTTGTGAAGCTTCTTTCATTATTACTTGAGGAGGACTTTGAGATCCTCAGCTGGAGAACTCTATCGACATGCAATCTTATTGACTGAAAGAGAAGCGGGGAAAGGCATCTGAACTTTAAATCAGAAGGCAAATACTTTCTATTTCAGTCACTGGGGATACGTTTTAGAGTTACCATTTTACAGCACGAGATATGAGAAGTCCTAAAGACTGGGTTGAATTTCACCTAGGATCACAATGCTTTATTTTTCTACTGTCTATGATGAATTTGATCTGGCATTATATGCCGATAACTTTGATTTGAAACAGCTATATCTGAAAACCAGGTTCCACTGCAAGCATTCCTGCTGCATGACAGATGCAACAGTACTGCTAACATTACTTCCCATTCCTCTATCATGTAGATTACTTTTCTAGAAATTAAATGTACATTTATACTCATTAATGGTAAGAAAATAAATTTAGGAGAGAAATAAAAATCCATATTCTCATATTTCATATGGACAGTTTGCCTTTTTTCTTTAAATCGAAATAAAGTTTTCAAGTTTCTCTAATGATTAACCCAATGCCAATACCTTCAGGATCTATTTTTCATTAAAAAAATGAATTACCCATGGCTGCAAAGCCCAGGTTTTGCTTGAGACTGGTATGCTATCAATCTAAGATATTGTCTAATAGAATAACATTGTGGTTCAGCCTCCAGTGTTCAGCTAGCCTGGTGAAGGTTCACAGCTAGAGTAATTTACTCTCTTACATGGGGCTTGTAATAAGGGTCATAATAGATTCATAGCAAAAATCTCATTCTGGCTTCCCTATGTGAACCCGACTTGATATTAAACCAATATTCTTATGCAAACATACCTTGAAAGTGACTATTTCATTAGAATTCTGCTTTGCTGGAATCCTGATTTTGTTAACATAAGAGGTTCAAAACCACCATTTAAATATAGTTTAGCTGTCTGGCCAAATGGCAGGTATTTTGTTAGAACATAAATTGGGCATCTCAGGTAATAAAGCCTTACCTATTTCTCTAAGTTGTCAATTTCCTCACCAGTTCTAACATTTGGCTTTATTAACATTGAATCTAGCTCTTATATTACCTTTATCCTGCACTTATCTGTATTAACAGAAATTGCAGAAATACAAGTGCAAAGTTTCACTTCTGTTGTTAAGAAACAAACGCTGTGATTGCTTTGACGCATACTGGCTGTTTTCCACACCTCTATTTGGGTATGACAAGAGTAATGTGCATTAGAGCAGCATATATGCTACTGCAGTACAGCCAGGCAATACTGCAAAAGCCGAATCATAGAATGGTTTGGGTTGAAAGGGACCTTGAAGCTCGTGCAGTTCCAAACTCCTGCCATGGGTGTCTGAAGGGGGCCTACAAGGATGCTCAAGAGAGACTCTTCATGAGGGACTACAGTGATAGGACAAGGAGTGATGAGCTCAAACTGAAACAGGGGAAGTTAAGGTTAGATCTAAGGAAGAAGTTCTTTACTGTGAGGGTGGTGAGGCACTGGAATGGATTGCCCAAGGAAGTAGTAAATGCTCCATCCCTGGCAGTGCTCAAGGACAGGTTGGACAGAGCCTTGAGTAGTATGGTTTAGCGTGAGGTGTCCCTGCCCATGTCAGGGGGGTTGGAACTGGATGATCTTAAGGTCCTTTCCAACCCTAACTATTCTATGATTCCATGATTCTACGGGCAGAGATACCTTCCACTAAACCAGGTTGCTGCAAGCCCTGTCCAACCTGGACTTGAACACTGCCAGAGATGGATGACAGTATTTCTCCATTGAAGATATTCAAAACACACAAAAAAATGGGTGACATGAGCAAAAACATGTAACTATTTCGTCAACCAAGAAGCACTAGTCCATATTCAGACACGAAGCACCAATCCACATTCAACTGCAGAACACTTTGCATTCTGTTCATAGGAATAACACTTCAAAACATATACAGCTGCAAACCTGGTAGCATTTCATTTCAGTCTTCTTATGAGATTCATTTTATAGTCCAATTTCTGTATTTCAAAACCTCGTATGTCATCTTCCCTCTCCAGCAGCATCGAATACATTCACACATAAACACAGTGCCAACAGAAGGAAGTGAGAACCATCACAGAAACACAACACTTCTGCACAGGATAGACATAAAGTCCATAAATGAATTTTCACTTGCCAGTGCTGCAGTCTAATATTCAGAAAGGGGTCATGAAACAACCTGACATTACTACTGGAAATTAAACAAGAAAACAAAAAGAAGACAAATTAGCAGGATCCATCTGCAGAGACATCTGTTCCATTTGGAGAGTAAACAACCTCTTCCCTAAAATGTATGTAAACAAAGCACAGCCTAACTAATTTGGCATACAAATATATTCAAATCATTAACTTGCTGAAAAATACACGCAGCAGCAGCATGACGTTTATATTCATTTATTTGGAGCTAATTTCATCAAAGAAACAGCAGCGCACCAAAGTATGACATTATACCCTGGAAAGGTACCAAAGGGGTTTTTATAGAATGATTGCAAATGGAAAATGAGCTGCTTCCAGCCTCTCCACCCTTTATTGCATTTGTTAAACCTTGTTTCCTCCTCACGCTCACCCTTGCTAGGTCAGTTGTTCTGTAGACAGCTACCTGAACACCGCTGCTCTAAAGGCTCTGTAAGTGGCTGTGTTTGAATCTGAAGCTACAGCACTAGTGGAAAAAGTCAGCTTTCGCACAGAGAAACCAGGGAATCTGAACCTGTGTTTTCCACAAACCCCTCAAAAATGCAAAGCTGACATACTCTGCACAGAGCTTTCAAAGGTAAAGTATCAACTGTGTGTTTCCCACTCGCCTCAGACATCTTCTACCATGATGTTAGTAGCTTAAGAACAGCTAAGCAGTTAGCATAGCTTAAAACCCTCAAGAACCAGAGCAGTATCTTTAACTTTGAGCAGTACCATGTTACTTGATAAACTAGTATGCATAAATTCTGAGGCAAAGGACGCAAGACCATACTCTGAAGTTGCTGTAATCTAAATATATACGAGTATATGTGCAAAAAAAAAACACCAAACAACCATAAAGAGCAGAATTTTATCAACTAAGACTTCAATTTATTACTTTATATTTTTTTTTACATTAAAAAAATTACAACGTAACAAGGGTTCAAAAAGCCAAATAAACCTGATTTCACGCGAACACACTTGCTAAATCACAGGATTCAATTGCTTGAAGTGATATTTTCTGATTTTTATCAAGATATTTTGTTCAACAATATACATATCAAGAGCCTCATGAAAAAGTCAGACACATTTCTCCCCAATCTTTTAAGATGTGCAACTGAATATGCAAAGATTCCTGCAGAACTTCCAACTTCTTTCTCAGTTACATGAGACAGTTTTGTTCATTTTACTGAAATTTCACTGGATGTGACCACCTATAAATTCTCTAGGCTTACACATCAACCCTCCCAGGCAGAGTGAACACATTACATAGTACTGCACTGTTTTGTATGCAGGGCCACAGATAAGAAACAGATCCCTTAGTAATTTCATCCACCCAATGACACAAAACCTGATGAAGCTGGAATCAAGATGGCACAGTTACAAAGAAATGAAGCAGCAGCTCACTGAAAAAATGAACTGTAAGTTCTGTAGTATGTAAACATTATAATACAGAATTCTTCAGCACACTGAACTGCTTGAGGTGGGACATATCATCAGTGCTAGTGGCAAAGCAAAAGCAAGAAGAGGACAATTTTAAGGCAAGTCCCAGATCAGGGAACTATTTTCTTTCTAGGCACAATTTCAAGCTACGCATCAAGGCTCCTGCTTTATAATCTATATTGCAATTTATAGAACAGATTAACAATAATACAAAAAATAGTCTAAATGTAATTTTTAAGGAATCCGCTTTTAGCTAACTTTCACTACTTGCAGGTTGTATTTCAGTACGTGAAAATTTATAAACATTTCTTAGCAATACTGTTGTTTGTCAGGCCCACATAAAGCAGTTCTAGATGTATATTGCTCTCATTTCTTCATAGTTTTGGCTGGAAAATAGTTAAATTCTAAATCCTAGAACAGTTAGTGTTGGAAAGGACCTTAAGCTCATCTTGTTCCAACCCCCTGCCATGGGCAGGGACACCACACACTAAAACATGTCACCCAAGACTGCAGATCTTTCTACATTTAAGATCTGTTGCACTTGAGAAAGTATATTCTACTTTCCTCTGATGTCTTCGTTTAAGGGATCATGAAGTTAACAACTTTCCTTGTATGTAAAGTCTGTATAATAAAAAAAGGGGCTGAGCAAGACCTTACACAGACAACTGTTTTCTGTGAATTATCTCCAATCTGACGTATATTCATTTTAATCTCACACAGGAGGATACAGTCACTGGTTCCAGTCATCTCTGCAGAGGACTAGACACAATCCCCAAACACCTACACTTAAGTTCCTCTAGAATCAATGCATCGAGAACTGGAGATGCGCATCTTGAGGGCAGAATTTGGACCACAACCATCAGTCAAAAGTGGTGTTTAGTGAAGATTTAGAGCTTACCTAAATGTCATATGAGATTAATACTGCCAAACACGTTTTTTGTGAGCCTGGGAAGACATCTGGCAGGAGTGTAAGAGTGCCTCTGATGTGTTATGCTTTTGTGTGCACCCGTCCTTTGAATCACTTGCATATAAAGAATGTGTGTCTGAAGTGGGACACAATGTACAGCTCTGTTTACCAGGACAAGCTGAAATAAAAATTAAAACTGAGCAAACTGCTTTCTTTTCCCTGAAAACTGGATTTAGAAGGCTAGGTCTCATTTGAGATCAACTTTCAGCATAATGCTCCTTCTTATGATTGACAACTGCACCTAAGTATATACTTTTTATAAAAACACACAGATAATTACCCAAACATGTATCAAATAAAAAGGTTTTAAAATTAAATCTCAAAATAAATTACAGTAGCATGACATTTGGCTTCTTTAGTGTGACCACGTGCTTTTCCTTTGTTATCTTGCTGTTAAGACCATTACAGATCCAGTTCAAGTCTGAAAGTTAAAGAGATGTCTGTGACGATAAATGTATAAAACTCTGCTTGCTACAAGCAAATGTCTGATATCAGTTTCACCTGGTCACAGATTATATGTAGACAGCCTTCTCTGGCCCCAAAATAAATATTATATAGTATTTTCCTAAGTTCCAGCATAATTAGACTCAAACAGAAAACTCAGGTCCTCCTTTCTTTGCTCTCAGTAGAAGTCGTCTGATTTGAAATCCTGCAAAAGGATTGATCCACAGGAGTGAAGGCTGACCCCCAAAAACAGATTTCATTCCTTCCCAACGTAGCCTTCGCTCCCATGTTGGCTTTTCGCTCTTTAGTCTTTCGATCTCCTGTATATAGACATGGAGTGACATACTGTTAGGTCCACAGTTTATCAAAGTCTAATAGCACTTACTGAAATTGATGACTATTTGGCATTCTTTCTGTGTATAGCTAGTGAACTGATCAGCTTCTTACTGTTACTTACTTAGAAAGGAAGAAATAAGAGTGGCTGATTTAGCCCTGTAGGAACAAGGCAGAAGACTTAGAACATAAAACATGTACAAGAAGGCTGGCCTACCTCTACCTCTTTCCCCCTCAAACTAATAGATAAAATGACCAGAAAAGCTGATGTTACAGTAGAGGATCTATACAGACTATAGCTACACTAGAAGTTGTTTCCACGGTTAATGAAATGAGGCAAATAAGGCTTCCAAGAAGACTCTTGTACTGCAATTACTGAAGCTAGGCTTACTCTCCCAAATGCAGTATTTTGATGATCATTTCTTGTACTTCCCAGTAATGAAGGCTTGGTATTTACCTTTTTTTTTTCACAGCTACTTTTCAGCACAGAAATACATCTTTAAACAGCCTCACGTGAGAAAATTCTGAGCAGCCACAAGATTCAAATTCCCTCTCTTTCCAGTTAATTACCCATTACAAAACATCTCAAGGCTTAACAGTGCAGGGCAGGGAGGCCAAAGGTCCAAACTATGCTGATACTCTAATACAAAGTGCATCAAAGCAGAGGGAAGCCTGAAGGGCTGATGCAAGATAACTAGTTTAAGCGTAAGCCTGAGAAGAGCAGACATTTCTCACGGCAGGTACCAGGAGTTTGTGACAGATGAGAAGTGAAAGCCCAAACTGAGGTCAAAATCTGTGCAGCATTTCTAATTGAAAACCTAATTACAAAATTAAGGTCAGAAAAGAAAATAATGTAGGAACTCCTGCTAAAAAGCAAACCCCAAGAAAGTATTTCAATCCTTAAAACTGCAGAAGATAAAAATGAAGATTTTTTTTTCAAAGCAAGAGCCTCCCCTCATCAAATAAAATATCATCTAATTACAACTTCCTAGAATAACTGTTACAGCATATGAAAGTAGAGGTCTTTACCGTTTCATCATTGCATATTGAGTGGATCTGGGTGCCAAACATGACTGCAGTGAAAGTGAGAAACAGAAAACCCTCAAGGCACAGGAAGATCATCAGGATCACAGTTACAGGTGGGGAGAAGTCACTGCATTCTGTGAACATGACAGATGTAGTTACAATAAATAAAGGTCTATAAGAGCATGTCAGTACTAAGAAGATATCTCTTCAACAAATAGCAACAAAAGCTAAATATCTGACAGCTGAAAAAGTATTTTCAACAGCTAACACAAACTTCTGATTTCTAGCATGGCAGCAGCTATATTTGCTGCCCAAGGAAATAAAGAATTCTATAGAAGTAACATTTTTGGCTTCCTATAAAGCATATGGTACTGCATTGCTGCAATCAAGCCTCAGTATTTCAAGGATATCAAATAAATGTTTGCACGTGAGACAATTTAAGTACTCAGAACTGCACATATATAAAGACGAGAGCAGCTTGAAGCTTCATGCACGACAAACATAAAAACCACCACCACTACCAGCTCTGACTTAATAGTTAATACACATCTTCTGTTTTGCTGCAATTCCTGTTATTTTTTTTACCTCCCCATACAAGGTAAGCAGATTCTGACTTAAACTTACACTCACATCTTGGGAGATCAACTGATTATAGTTAAAGAAGAAATGGAATAGCATAAAAGAAGCAGAATGCTTCAAGTAAAAAAAGGACTAAGATTCCATCCATTTAATGAAATAGTCAACAAAAAACAGGCACATGGATTCCCCTGTTGTTTCAGGCACCAGGAAGAACATGATCAACCATCTTCTGGCAAAAGCACTAAGTCAGAATGAGCTCTGGCACACTGGAACATTAAGAAATGCAAGTCAGAGGCCTAACCAAACAACTGGGTCAATTTAGGAAATTTCTTTTCTACAGGAGCCCCACAGTTGGCTCCATTATCAAAACGAGGAAGAAAATCTGTTGTTCACAGAACTGTGCTGTGACACATACAGGCCAGCTGGCTGCTTCAGGAAATATAGCACTGAGGTGGCTGAGCACCTTACTGATTACTTCCTGCTACAGAGGTAGTAAATTCTTTACTATGTTGACACAGCTCATAGAGAGAACGTCTAAAAGGGAATGAAAAAGACACAGAGATGGGTAAACAGGAAACAAGTATGAAATATTTTCAGGACCTCACTTTAAAAAGACTAAAGTCCTATAATATTTCACACATGGGACTAAAAGAAGTGTAATTTTCCCTTAATATCCACCGTATTATGACAGTGAAAGTTAAGTATTTGCTTACCAGTCCACTGCCCTCGGACACAGGAGAAAAACTGAAAACCACACAGTATGAGCGCATGAGCTGAAATTAGGGCTATATACATCTGGAAATAAGAGAGTGTGCTTACTTTTGGCTGCTGCCAGGTAGTAAAGCAGACATTCATACCAGCCAACCTTCACCACTGCACAGCAAATAAACTTTCCTATTTCAATATTTAATTCAACACAATGATGCAAAACCAAATTCTAATTAAGTTTAAACCTAAAAACACGGGTAACAATGAAAGTTTAAGGATTAGCTCCCTAAGCATATTTCCATTTCACTAATCCTTATTACATAAAACACAGCAAAATTAAGAGAGTTAATAACAATATTAATGAGTACAAGATTAAAATGAGTATAAGTATCTTCTTCTTCTTGGAGAGTATCTTGCATAGAATTAAACAAACAAACAAAAAAAAAACAAACACAAAACCAAACTGTGCCCTTAAGCTATTAACCACTACTAAGCACAACCAAAATTGTTACAGTCAAGGTAGATTTGTACCGAAATCAATCTGGTTTTTTTGCTTACCGTAAACAGAACAAAAAATCTCTGATTTTTCTCCCCCACACAATTATTCACCCATGGGCAGTGGTGATCCATCTTTCGAATACATCGTTTGCAAATACTGAGGGATAGAAAAAGAGACTTCCATTGAGAGACAGTACTTCACAATTTAATATTGCAACAAGGGTACCCAGTGGTCATAAGATAATGTGCTGTATTCTTTCTTGACAAACTGGTAACAGCTATTACATTTGCATTTCTTTAAAGAAACTATTTGCTCACTCACAACTCAGGTTTTGTTTGTTACAGAACTGACTGTGTACATAAAATTTTCTTCATCTAAGAAAAACAGTATCAACATGAGATTCACTGCTTATCCAAAAACACAATCAAGGGAATCCAATAACTTTTTTCAGGCACCTGCGGCACAGCGTAAGGAAAGTTTTAGTTCTGTCTAGATTCAGTAGAATCTTCCCCTCTGTAGAAGCTATTTTACACAAAGTAATTACTTTAAGGTTGCAGGCTCTTAAGTTGTAAATTTGGTCTGTGAATCATCAAAAATTAGAAAAATTTCACATATTCAAAGAGAAATAGAGGTTTCAACTGGCCATACAATTGTAAACATATGCCAGCAGAATCTCAACTGAAGAACAGCTGACAAGGTCACTCCTCACCTTCTCAACATAAAAGAAAAACATTGAAACATAAGCAGCACACATTCTTTGCTGTCTTATAATGAATATTTAAACACTGGTGTTCCTTGTTAGTTCTGCAACTAATTGGTTTGGTGCTGCCCAGTTTTGAGTCAAGGTTATTTCCACAAGCCAAATACTTCAGTAACTCCATTTTACATGTGTTAAGCCATACAGCACCAAAAGGCTCTTTTCTCTTATATTCAGGTCCATCTGCAGCCAAACATGAAGAGATAGAAGAGAAACAGAACAGCTGCAACATGTGTTCAGGGTCTTCCATTAAGTTCATCAGCTTAAGTAACGTTGACACTGAATTTGCCTAGCTTTGTGCTTAAGACAGTCACACACAAAATATTCCAGATTTTCCTGCAGAAAATAAAAAATATCATGCATTTTCATTTTGGCAGTTACAAAGGCAAATAAGCCTAAAAAATGCAGGCATTATTATTCAACATCCTCTGAGTTTAATGCATGCTTATTTATGCATGGTATCTGTGAATGCTGCAGTGACAAGCCATGAAGCAAAGCCAGATGACTGTCAATGAAGTGAAGCAAAGTGTGTTTGCGTAGGGAAATAAATGCTCCAACGTATAAAATAATTCTTAAGCCATCATAGACACATGATTTTAAGGTAATTCAGCAAGAGACAGAACTTACTCCTGTGCAGGTTATATGGAAGAATCCCAAATATCTCACTGCTCCTCTGAGGCTTGCTGGGCCCTTAGCTATCATAACCCAGTCCCTGCATTCCCACAGCCTCTTATTTTATGGATGGTAAAGACAATTCATCTTCAGATGAAAATTACTTTTTCAATAACAATCAAGCTATTAAAATTAGCTACCAATTTAACTAGTAGTGCCAGTTACACATGAAAATCCCAACACCATAACACCACAATTCTAGTGCAGAAGAAACAGGTATCCCTGAAGACTGGCATTCAGAAGGTTCACGAAAAGATTTTCATTTCACACAGCCTGCTGCCTGTAACTTCAGCCTCTCATTGATTTCTCAAGCTCTGTGGGAAGGTGAGCTAACTCTAGCTACCACAACCATGCAAGCCTCTTAATGTAACACATAATGTACACTATCACTCCAGAAAGAATATTAATGTGAAATACTGAGTAAAATCATACCCAGATTCAATCAAGCCAAACACTGGAAGATGTGAGGTGGGCAGGACTCAATTTTGCTCATTCAGTATTTCACACAAGCCCACGCAGAGCTCTCCAAGACATCAGATGTCTGGAACCCTGCCTTCCTTTCTAATCTCACACCATGCTTCAACAAACGTTTTCAGCCAACAAACACACAGCAATGTTTAACACAGTAGTTCTGCCTTCTTCCTACCCCCATCACTTGTATTCTAGTCCTTTCCTTGCCCAAGCACAGATGTTTTTGCAGAAAGTTTGGGGAAGTCACTCTATGAGCTGCAACCTGGGTCATGTCACTGCACGAACACTCATGCCTTACACAAGAGGAAGGAGCAACAGGATAGTGAGAACAAGCAGCTGAGGATGAAGGAGCCTTCCCCAGCTTGGCAGCGCTGCTGAATGCACTCAGGCAACAGCAGATGCAGTCACAGATTTGAATCCCAAAGGTAATATTCAGAAAGACACAGCTAATTACTTAAGAGAAATTGGTCTGGATAACAGAAATTCATAGGAAGACCGATGCAAACATCTCTGTGACTTGTTTCTGGATTCGTCTTTTCTGTTTCTCCCCACACACAAATGCAGGCGCTCAGAATAGGCCAGAAATAATGACAGCTGTGCTCCTTCAGTGAAAATGAAATAGCATTCACCCAGGATAAGCCTTTTCTTTATGCTGAAAATGTTGACTGCTTAGTAAATTCTCAGTTTCATGTGTTTCACTGAGGCTAGTTATTTAGCTGCAAATAAAAGTTTCTTGTTCTTTTTGCCATCACTAATGTGCATTATGAAACTACTTTACTTCCTTAAAAGAAATTCTGCTACAGTATTGCACAACAATTTTCATAAATACATCATAAGAGTCTCTTCTGTTAATAATTTACTACTCAAAACACTGTGGCTTTGAGTTCAAGTATTTCCCAACAGGAACCAACTTCAATTTCCATTTTCAAGTCTCTTCTATCAGTAAATTGCCACTTTGACTACTTGGGACTAGACCACCCTTTTAATTTCCTTGGAATGGGTTTGCAAGCCAATAAAAAGTTGGCAGTATAATCAAACAAACCTTTCTTCCATTCAATAAACTACTGTAGTGCTAAGTCCATGACAAAGAATCAGATTAAAAGAAACAAAGACAATTAAACCAGATATCCAACTACTGAGAAAAGCATGACAGCAGGCTTACACCGGATACTTCCAGGCTCTGGCTTTCTTGTTCAGATGTTCTGTGAAGGCAATTATGCAACGCAAAAGCATCAAAATGCATCATTTGTCCTTACATGGAACATCTCACAGTGTACTTTACCACAGCATAAAAAGTAAAACAATTCACAAGATGTTCAAAGCTAGGTCCCTAAGCCACCAGTTATTGAAAACAGATCCTGAAACTATCACAGATTTCCTTCAGTACCCATCCTTGCCCTGCTTTAACAATAAATGTCGCTCAAATTATTGCTATAAACAATGTATCTGAAGTCCCTACTTAGTTTATTTTCATTCTTCTTCCACAAAGAAATAAGTTTTCAATAAATACCACCCTGACTGGGATCGCAGGCTACTGGAACATCCAAAATAAGACAGCGCCTGCTAAGGATGATGGCCCAAAGGTACCCAAGGGACTTTGCAAGATGTACCTGAAACCTACATAGTTGTTAGCTCCAAGTCTAACAGATAAACACTGCCTGCACAGAGAACAACCCAGCTCTCCAATACTCCAGCTTGTCTGCCCAAATGCAGAGCTTAACATAAGATGCCTTCATGTATGACTACTTTCAAATTAGTAACTCCTATCAAGACTGAAGATGTGGAAAACACAAAGATACCTGCAAAGTCCCTTAGAAACCAACCTAAATTCAAGATGAGAAAATTATAGACTCAATCTACACTTAGCAGAGGCTCTCAGGTGTCCCTTTACTGCCTCCCATGGACACAATGCCAATGAGCAGACTGCACAAAGCTGTTTGAGATCTCCAGAGATTAACAGCTTATATTTTGCTCAAGAAAGCAGCTGCGCGGCTTCTACCCCAGGCCCACTGAGCAATGGGTACAGCTGTCTTCATGTAATGCTCTACTGAAGCTAATAAAACCAGCCAGAATCAAACTCACTGCACAGGAAGGAAGTCCTGCTACCTGCATCCATGCAAAAACTAACCAACACCACAGAGAAACTAGCTGAAGATAATTCTATACTTGACTATTTATAAATGGAACTTTTCCCTTCACACTCCAGATACAAAAGCCCACTCACATCTGAGAGAACAAGACTTCAGTGGCTGATTATTTATAACGGAAATAGCTCTGCAGCCATTCTGTTCACAAAGATAAGCGACACACACTGAGACATTTAATTTAGAAACCACAAATTTACAGAATAATTTGAGAGTCCTGACAAGACTCCCTGTTCTTTTGATTGGAACTAACTCAGAGACTTAACTTTAAAACGCCACACAATTCAATACATTAACACTCCTTACACCTAGAAAGCCACCAGAAACATTTACATATTTATGTAAGTTTACATATTTATGTAAGCCTTAATTATGCAGGCATATCCATTTTCAACTCTCACACAATAAACATTACAAATGCATTATCTACAGTGCCTGAAAACTCAAAAGACTGAGAATCAGAATGTATGTATTTACTATCCCTTTAGTTCAAATTACCATCACTTCTGTGGTTATTAAAATGAACCTTCAATAGGCAGGAATGCATTTAAACAATTATGCTTAACACTTTGGGAAAATAATCTGACAATTCACATATAACTTCAAATGACACACAAGGAAGACAAGACACAAATTAAAGGGACAGTTTAAAACTCATCTGTATTTTGTTAATTTAGACTGCAGGAGACATTTCTTAAATGAGCTTCCAAAATAAATTTCCTTGAGACCCTCCCTTGCTGTGCATTATCAACAGTATGGCACAATAACTACAATTATGCCCAGGGAAAAAATACTGAGAGATTGAAAACTATCTTAGACACCACAGTATGGTTATTTTTAAAAGCTCCTGAGTTTCTTGCTTTTTTCCTCTCACCCACATTCATTTTTGGCCACAGTATATTACATTTATAAAATACTTTGCAATGCATGAATTTGAAAGTTTACTGGATACCAAAAGCAACTTGTGGGGAAAAAAAACAACACATAAGTATCAGGAACATTATTCCAAGACTCAATATATATAACTTCTTTAAAACTATGGCATACCTGCAATGGTGTGCACGTTCAGGTTTGATACTACAGCACTTTGGACATTTGTAGATCACTTCTCCTGGTTTCAGTTGCAAATTATCCATGTATTCTTTAGTGGCATTTCCTTTGGGTACAGCCCCCTGAAATAATTTCAATTAAAGGAGAGAAAGCTTCTTATATGGTCTGAGAGTGTTTAAAAATACATTTTATAGACTTGATACCAGTAATCTCAGCATAATTGCTGAAATAAATTCATTTATTCAAAGCTAGTCTGCCATAAGCCACAACCATTTACAAATGCATAAATTACCTCTGCTTGACCTCAAATGCACTTTCATTTCAGCAAGGCTCATCTGTGGCCAAGTATTAGCATAATTCTGATAGAACCTATTGTCACCAGGACACACAAAATATCTTTACATGCAGATATAAGCCTTACGAATAAAATATTTGCTGACAAGAGGCCATACTTTCTGACAGCAGCGTATGTTACTTGTTGTGACATCCAATTATTAGTTCAAGACATTCCCAAAAGTTAAATCAACAACTACTTGAAAGATGCTATTTCAAATCTCTGAATCCAAGATTCAGGCCCATGTCTATAGGTTCTTGAGAACCAACAGTCACCTTTTTTAACTTAACACTTAAGCCCTTAGTTTGGACACTTAGCATGAACTACTACTGCCTTCTTTATTCTACATCTAGTGTCATCTCCTGCCTTCTGCTACTGTGGAAGTTTGTGTAGCTACATGTTAAACAGTTGAAGGAACTGATCCAAAAGAAAAATAACCCATCAGGAAAACAAATTATTTTTTAGTGATTAGTTCTCTGAGCTGTTCATCACAGAGCTGCATTAGCAGCTGTTCAACACAATGAGGAAGATGATGAACAGACAAGAAAAGTAGGCAGGATTGCTTCTTCCACTAACAATATCAATCAAGAGCCTTGTGAGATCAGAATCTAATTCTGGATTAGTAAGAAGAAAATAATGGATATTACTAGTGTCACCTTGCTTATTTATAGAGCTAAAAGCTTATCTGTGACAGGAAGAGATGGCGAAATGAATTGGAATGTGAAATGAAAAGTGCAGTGGCCTTTCCGTACCAGCTCCTCCAGAACAGCACCTACATGACACAGAGACAGCCTTCTCCAGGTTGTATTAAGTTATCTGCAACACTTTATTTCTCATTCAAAAAGAGCCCACTGGCAACACCATGAATTTACAGAGACACCTTAAGGAAGTTTTTAGGACAGAATTAAAAAACCAAAAGGCACTTCAGATTCAATTGCAAAACACCACTCTACTTTGGCAGAAAGTTTTTGTTGCGTATGGCCTGGAATAACAATCTTGTGTTTGCATTGCTTGAGACATAGCCCAAGTTCTGCCCTAAATGAACTCTTCGGCTAAGTGGTGCTTCAAGCTTGAGCCAGCTGGCCTTTGGAAAGGCACAAACTCAAAGAAGAGTTTCTGAAACTCTCACATTGTACTGCTGAAGTGTTTTTTGCAACATGAATGTTTTCATTGAAGTTAATACGTCAGCGTAAACATGTGAATTATCTCAGAGAGAACTCCTAAACACAGGTAAATTTGTGTTTATAAAACACATCTCATATCCACCTATTTGCCTGCCACTAAGGACAATAACTTCAGGCCGCACTTTTGGTATTTTGCTGATGAAAATATGCTCTATTTCAACAACTTCCTTCACAGTCTCTGACAGTCACCAATTCCTTTCAATAAGGAAAAAAAATTATCTATTTTACTAGTTAAATTATTCATGTGTTTTGAGGCAGTTTATTCCTTTTTTCTGTAAATCATAATTTCCATTGCATCATCGTGTCTTCCATTCAGGGAGTCACAAGGAAAGGAGTGGTGAAAAAAAAAAGTAGTGACTCCTTTCAATTTCTATCATGCTTTATCAATAATGAAGAACATAGGTCTAGAAAGAAACACAGTTTTACCAGGATGAATTCTTAAGCAATGTTGTCCTTGAACCATTAACTTTCTTAGCTGTTGTAGTCTGTATAAGTTGGCACATTTCATCACTGGGCGTGGGCTCAGAAATATGTCAAAGACCTAGGAAACCATTAATTACAACACCCTGCTGCCTTTTTTGAACACTCCCATAACTTCCGTATATACTGTTACAATCTCAAAAATCTGGAGAAATCAGAAGTGTTTACCCTTACCCTTCTTTCCCCAGATTCATTCCCTTAGGAGAGTAGATTTTAATGCAAAATAAACAATTTAATTTCCTGAACTCTTGAAGAGTCCTAAAAAAAGAGTACTTCCAAGACCTCTCACACCTACACTCTTCCAGAGTGGGTTCAACTTAAATCTCCTTTACGACTGACTCCACATAACTAAACACAGTAATCACAGAATCATGTATGACAGTAGTGCTTACTTTATGACAATATGTGACTGAGGTTTTACAGCATATCTATCTCTAAACGTTCTTTCATGTGCCACAAATGTAAGATACATTTAAAAAAATACAATAGGGTTAAGCTACAACTTGTGAAGTTTCAAAAATATATCTGACTAACAAAAGAAAGTTTTAGTCTTTTCTGCTCAATTTTTTCTTAACCAGCTTCTTCAGAACTTGGTCTAATATTTTACAAACAAACTAAGTTTCCCATGAGCCTACCTCTCCCTTTTTATTTTATACTGACTGCTCCTCAAGTAAAAAATTATTTAGTTTCAACAGAACAACAGGAAAAGTACAGGTATCATCCCTTCACCTTGAGGATTTTGAATCTAACACTGCTTTTCCTAGCAGAAGACAACTGATACCACTTGCCCACATCTCTGCAGATGACGAGCGACATGTGAGAACAATCCAATGTGAAGGAACAACTGCATACTTACTGGATCAGTTAGCATCGTTCTCAGATGTGATGACAAAGCTAGTACTGCCAGGCAGTTAAAGAGAACACCGTTGATCACTGAGTACCAAAAGTCTTTGGAAGGCAGCAACATGACAAAAGTCACTACGAAGTCTGCATAGACAACCAGAAGCCATGTCATTATAGCACAGACCATACCGCAGCCATCTCGGATGAACCAAACCCTCTCTGCCATGTCAGCCTCTGAGGAAGAAGAATCATAGCTGTCATTTTCAGCAAGAAGTGGGTGGTGCTCAACATCGCGGAATCTGTGCCCTGATGACTGCATGGTTTTCTGGCCTTGCCCTGCAAGAGGCAAAGATACACCATTATTATGCTTGAAGAAACTGGAAATACAGGTGTCTCTCATTTACTATTTGTGTAAGATAAAACATGTATCAGTGAAAAATAGATTATTTTTTTTAAATTAAAACCTGAACAATTCTATGACTACATGAAGAGGAACTATTTCTGCAATCAAAAGATACTAATTTACAAAGTTTTGTAAACAATTTCATAAGCCATTTTCTGAGTTTTATAATACCATAACTTTCTTTTTCATCACTTTGGTTTGTACAGCAAGGTTTGGACAACAGAGGGGCTACAGGCTTCTGCAAGAAGCTGCTAGAAGCTTCCCTTATGTCCAACATAACCAATGCAGCTTTCTTCGAGAGAGACCTGCCACTGGCTAAGGCGAAGCCCAGCAGTGACAGTGGTAGCACATCTGGGATAACATATTCAAAAAGGGGGGGGGAAACCCTGTGAACTGCAGCCAGAGAGAAGAGTGAGAATACGGGACAGAAACAGCTCTGCAGACACCAAGGTCAGTAACAAAGGAGGAGAAGAGGTGCTCCAGGCACAGGAACAGAGGTTCTCCTGCAGCACATGGTGCAGCCCATGCTGAGGAAGGGTGTGCCACTCAGCCCATGATGGTCCACGGTGCAGCAGGTACTCCCCTGCAGCCTGTGCAGGACCCCACACTGAAGCAGCGGACTGTCTGAAGGAGGCTGTGTCCCTGTAGGAGTCCATGCAAGAGCAGGCTCCAGGCAGAACCTGTGGCGCTGTGGACAGAGGAGCTCACAGGGCAGCAGGTCGGCTGGCAAGACTTGTGACCTTGCAAGGAAACCGTGCTAGAGTAGTCAGTCTGTTTCTCAAGGATTACACCACCCAGAGGAAGGGACCCACTCAGGATTAGTTTATAAAGAATTGCAGCCCATGGGAAGGACTCATGTTGGAGAAGTTCATGGAAGACTCTCTTCTGTGGGAGAGACACTAACTACAGCAGGGGAAGAGTGATGAGTCCTCCCACGAAGAGGAAATGGCTGCAGAGACAACATGTGATAAGCTGACCACAACCACCACAAGCCACTGGTGGGGAGGAAGGCAGAGAAATAGGCAGCAAAGTTGAGGCCAGAAAGAAGGGAGGGGTAGGGGGAGGGTGTTTTTAAGATTTAGTTCTAATTTCACATTATCCTACTCTGATTTGATTGACAATAAATTAAACTGATTTCCTTAAATTGAGTCTGTTTTGCCAATGATGGTAACTGGTGAGTGACCTCTCTGTCCTACTCTCTACCTACAAGTCTCTGATTATATTTTTCTCCTCCCTGTCCAGCTGAGGAATGAAGTGACAGCAGCTTTGGTGGGCACCTGGCAGCCAGACAGAGTCAATCCACCATAATCATGCAACTTCAATGCTTGACAAAGAGATTTTAGAATACTTTCATTTCCATTTTGTTGTGCCTGTAAACCATTCTTCTTCTTCTGCACAAAATGGAACCTCTTTATCTCGAACTAAAATGGCAAAGCCTTCACTAAATTACAGCTCCTGTCTCTCAGAACACAGCAAGCAATGGCACCAGCCTGCTGCCTTTTCCTACTGCTCCAGCAGCCCGGGGAAGAGCAGAAGGAAATGCAGAATGGAAATAAAGCTGTTTAGTACGTTGTTTACAACAAAAGAATACTGCAAGTTAGTAAGCAGCCACATTTGTTGACAAAAGCACTCTTGTGTTGAAAAAAAACCCAAAAACTTGATGCAAAGATATATTGGAAAACTCACAAAACTTACTCAGATCAAACCAAACTTCACGGAAACCAACAGTAGTGGTTAAATTAGCACGGCAATGGATAATATGGATCAGATTTTCAAAGAGCACATTAATTTAATTACATGAAAACCCTTCTAGGATTTCATTGTTGTCCCAGCATGGAACAAAACCCTGAAACCTTGAAAACAGCACTATTTTCCAGACATCTCTAACAAGCAAAGGCATGGAAGAACTGAAGTGCTTTCAACCAATAGGGGACAAAATAAAGCTTTAATATCACGCATCAAGAAAAACCTGCTACTTTAGAAGTATATTGTCTTCTAAAATTCATATTGATTCATGCAACTAAAGGCCACATCTGAGAGAAACTTGAAAGCATTTATATTGATTTATGACAGCCAAGCAGAAGTCTCCATTTTTGCTTCTTATTAAGGCAGCCTATGTATGACTGGTAGGAATTATGGCACTTCAATTTACATCTCAAGACCTTGAGTATAGGATCACTTTGTTAGTCTAAAATGGCCATTACCAGATAAAGAGCCTCTTACACGAAGATCGTTTGCAGATGAAGCTGTGTATTTCTAAACCCTTTAAAAACTCTCAGTCCTATCTAATAGGAATTAGATAAACACATTCTGCCCAGTAAATCCTTCTGATTTTTGATTAAGGTTTAATGCTACAACTAGGCAGGAATAATCCAAGAGACTGGAAATGAAAACAAGTACGTGCAGACTGCAGTGTAGAGATCCCAGAGCAACAGTTAAAATAACTAGCCGAGATGCTCACAGAACACAGTTAAGTGTGGGATATGTTTTCTGGCTCTGAAACAGAGCAAACAAATATAGCATTGGCGCTTGGATCTGATCATTAACAATGCAGTAAGATTTCTAGGAGTTACACTGTATTTTCTACCCAGACACTGGGGGTTTTTTGGTTCTGTATTGGGGTTTTTGTTGCAATTTTTTTTTTTTTTTTTGGGGGGGGGGGGGATTGTTTTTGGGTTTTTTTTTTTTGTTTTGGATTTTTTGTGGATTTTTTTTAAGTCTACTTTTTTACACCAAAGTCCCCTCTCTTACCAGAATGGAGCTATCTAAGCCATGGAAGAAGGCTCACATACTAGAAAAATACCTTAAATACGAAAAAAACTTCACCTCCCTTAGAAGCAATTCAAGCTTAACTTAATCTAGATAAGGCCCACTTTTCAGCCAATTTCAATTATCCTAATCTTTCTATATGTTTACAGTTAAAATTACAATCTATGCCAATTCATTTCAATAGCACTTTGTGACATCAACCACTTCTTGTGGTCAAGACCTGCGAAAGAAAATTTAAGTTTCACAAGGCCTATGCACTCAGCAGCTAGAACTTGCAGCTATTATTTCATCAAAAATGGGCATATATTACTTTTAACAAAAGCTTTTGTCTAACTTTTTCTCTCTCAAAAACAAGAACCCCCCAAAATAAGTACCTATAAGAAACTTTCATCTAAGTCTTGAAGTATATGAGGGCCTGACAGCAAAGTTACCAGACACACAAAATACCCAACAAAGGCTCCAAAAAGACAAACTTCTCCCAAAGAGGTAAGCAGCATTACCCAGATTTTTTCAAGTGTCTGAGAGGAATTGAAACCAACCTCCCAGTCCTGAAACTTCTTATAGAATACAAATCTGGAATTCTTCCCAGCTAAGGTACAGTATCTCAGAAGAAAAAAAACCAAATAATTATTTTTTAATCATGGTAAGTTTTCAGCTGCTCAAACCAACAAGTTTAAGTAATTCTGAAAATAACATATCTGTATTTGTGTATGTCACAACAAACGTGAATTTTTAGATCAATTCTCAAGCAACTCTTTTGCATAAAATGGCACTAAATTATTGCTTTCATTTTTTTTAACTGTATTAAAGAAAACCAAGAAATTTTTAGCACAACAGAAAAAATGCCACATACCTCACAAATGTTATGTATGTTATTTTGACATCATGTCCTTCCTTTTGGCTATCCTAGGCTATTCACATAGTTATAACGGATGTGATCTGTAAAGATATTATGGAGAAACTGATCAGTAAAGCACTCCTGTTTTGTTAGGAAAATAGCGTTAAGCACAAATTACATATATAGATAGCAGCACTTTGAAATATGCTGCATGTACAAACAGCAACCAAACTTTTGACCAAAAAGAAAAAATTTTAGATTAAGTTATCAAAGAACAAAACTAAAACACTCTGAAAGCTGTTTCAAGTAGCCTTGTATCTGTCCTGTTCCCTGCTTTTGTTGCACATCCAGGTTTTAGCATTACAAAGTAATGAATCCAAAGATGAACCTGCTTTTCTTGTTTCCCATGCCTGTATGTCTAAGAGATAGAATATGCAAAAAATAATAATCTTATTTGATTGTCTTTAGAACTTACAGCAAGGTTTTGGGTAGCAGAGTATTAATAACAAGTATACATGCCTACCACTATTTCCATAATTGTAAGATAAGATAGGAAAAAGATGTTTTAACTCAAATTAATAGATAAAACAAAATGTATATAAAAGAAAATGGCCCACAACTACACCAAAAAGAATGTACACTTAGAAAGTTTTCTTTGCTAGCATTCCACCATACAAATAATCACATACAACCTATGACACAAAAATCAGCATAAGGACTGATATGCTACCATGAGCTGTTCTAACCATACTCGATTTGACAATACAAATGTTCCATGATCTTGAATCACACCCCTTCCTTTTCACACGGACATAATACTCATATCCAACACTGACTCTGCAAAGTAGGTGCGCATCAGCAGTCTTAAAAGTGTAGAAGATTTCCTTTCTTAATGAAAGAAGAGCAGCATGAACTTGTTTTAGTTAGAAAACCAGGTACCAGTTTGAAAATTTTAGCAATCAACTTTTGGAAATCACCACATGGCATTTGGAGTGTGAATGCAGCACAAAAACCAAAACATTGAGTTAGATTTCTATTTGGAAAATTGAAAAGATGTGGGCCCGAATTCTGACTAGAAAAGTTAATGACCACATGCATGATGCACAGAAAGTGGTGCTGCACTGGTTTCTGCAAAATTAAGTTGAGAGCCCTGCTGTATGCAACACCTGACTGCCATTGCTGCTGTCTCACCCAGTCTCACTGCTGTAAACCATAACATCTGTCTGGCAATTAAATCCCCAGTACGTGATCAAGGAAGATTTTCTTGCTTTGTTTAATAACTGAGAGTAGGAACTTGGAATGCACCTGGTTAAAGCTGGCTAAAGAAGTACCTAGGTTTATTTCTTCAGTTGGTTTATTTTCTTGTATTTAAAATAAACTTTGTGACATGGAAGCTTTACTCTTTCATTTGGACAGTTAATTAATCTATTTTGAGAGAAACAAAAGGATTCTGACATTTAACAGCTACAGAAAATACACCACCACTTACTACTTGCAAATGCAAGCATCCAAAATCAACTTGTTGGAAAAAAGCATTCAAAACAAAATTACTGTTGGAGCTCTTCACTGTATATTTCTGAATTTCCGAATTCAACAGGAATTATACCAATGCAGACTTCCCCTGAAAATGAGAAACCTCTTGTCTCATTTAAACAAGCTATATATCCTATTGCAAGCCTACACTGTAATGCAGGCACTGATTATACACATATAACTGCATGAAGCTACTGACTGCTTTCTTTTTTGCTCTATAAATAAGCTTTTATACTTCTGTTACACCAGTTTTCACAACATTTTGAAATCCACAATCATTAAGTTGTCACTGACATGGCATTTAGTGGAAGCTAAGTAGAAACACACAAAAAGAATAGAAGTTGAGTGTATCACATTAATTTGCAGTGTCATCCACCCATTCTTCGAGTTAAAGATGACAAGCAAGAAAAGATGACACTCTAAGCCTCCTCAGGTAAAATATTACAAGTCCGAGTAATCATTACAAATTGTTAACACAGAATTTATTGAGAACACAGGGACATGATTTTTTCAATCGGCTCCCTAATCCTAAATGCAATTCTATGCCAAATTTCAGTAGTTACCATAGCCCACCGGTTATTGGTTTATGTGGAAGTGTCACAGTTCAGTTTTTTATGAGAATAATAGATTTAGTCATTCTTATGTAATTTCCCCTTCTCCCGCTCCTGCACGTTGTTCTCCTCTCCAGCTGCCTATACCCCAGATTACCCCCTGCCTTGGTTCCCTTGGAAGGAAAGAGGATCAATGTTTGAAAAGCATTTAGACTTTATGAAGAGCTAAGCAACCCCACTGAGATTCTCACAGCTTTCCTCTAGACTAGTCCCTTATTTGCTTCAGCGCATGTCCTAACCAAATTTACATTGAGTCTTCATTGTATTCTTAAAGTACAAGGCTCCAAGAGAAAGCATTACATTTCAACATCTAATAAGCCAAGCAACTGCTTTTGACTTTTTAATTATTTAATTACCTTTTAATTATATAATTATCCAATGTTTCATGCAAAACGTCATCTGTTTGCACTGGTGATTACATTAAACCTGATCCAATGCAGTTCCACTCATAGGGGTTATTTGAAATTCTCAGGTTGAGAATGTCTCACCTGACCTGCACCTCACTGTTAATGAAATGCAGGCCCAAATGCAAATGCATTATTGAAATTATAAAAAATGTAAAAAACCAAAACACCAATCTTTTGGAAGTTACACTACAAAACTCATGATCACTGGAAAGATGCCTTGTAAAATGGCTGTGCCTAAGATGTTATTAGTTTTCCAATGGCGCTAATGATCCACTGCAACAGTAAACCTCCCTTTCCTAAGTTTACTGGAAGAAGGTTACTAAGGGCATTAGGAAGACAAATGATATAATACAACTATTGTATCGTGAGGCCCCAGCACTGTCAATTAAACAAAAAGAGTTTAAGTTAAAGTTAAGCACAGTTCTTTTCCCTGCTATTTTTTGAAGAAAGGAGAAACTACTTTTTTTAAAGAGATACGCAGATAAGAATTTATATACAGGCTAAAAATCCATCAGCTGTCAAAGCCTAAATCTTTTCTGATCACTTTTTCCTTCATACTATTCAGTGGACAGATTCACAAGCATCCTCACATTTCAGTTATGATGCAGATAAAGATTACTTCAACATTTCTCACTGCACACTGATAGGTCAATAACTGCAGGGGCATGAACAGATATTGCACACTAGAATACTAATATCACAGCACTTACATAAGATGGATTTAAGTCCTACCTAAAAAGCACAGCACTGGTGGCAAATCATAATCACTAAACTGTAGTTTAATTAAAAGGTTACAGTGTAAACATTAACTTCAATAACTGCAGAAATTTTAAGTAAAGCTCATGGGCACGCCTACTATTGCATCCAATACCATGGGCAATTTGGACTATTCATTGCCAACAGATAAATATCCATCAGATAACGTCTAGACATAATCATGCCTAATTTAGGTGAATAACCTAGTTTTTATTACAGATACACACAATCCAAATTGCAAAGCCATTTAATAAATAAACTGTGGTTTCTTTCAACTTCTCAGTGACTAGTCCAGCAAACAACCTCACAACAAATGAAACAACTCTAATAACTACATCAGGCAGTGAAGCACTGAAAACCCTTTAGGTCAGCCCCAGCAGTATCCCAGCTCAGTACAAGGAGACCTCTGTTAGGCCTTCAGGGCTGACCTTCAGCAACCATGTGAGAGAGGACAGGGTAACAAGTATTCAGAAGAACCAGTCCATCAACTACGTTTCCAATTTGCCCTAACAGATTCAATCTCTGCCTCCTGAAATTACAAACAGATATGCCCAGTTTCAAGAATCTGGCACATATGTAACACAGAGCACACAGTTCTGGAAAGGAGCAGCTGAAATAGCTTCTGATGGCAAATACAACCCTTTAGTAGTGTTATCAACTTATCCCCAAATCTATCCCATACCCTCAGTGGCATAGCTCATCGTCTCCCTAAATCGTTGTTGCTTTTGTACCACAAACATGGCATGTATTTAATATATTAAATGTGGCACATACCTCATCAATTCCTTGTTTATGCCTCATAGCCCTTCTTTGTACTGACCTGTATCTGCTCTACAGCAAACACAATGACACTTCACAGTGGAAACACTTCACTAACGTGATGCCCCTTACATGCAAACACCTGGCAACACATTCAAGAGGCAATCTTCAATAAGTACATCTCCAACACAGTCAAGTTTCAAGCTACTGTAATGATTTTCCTTATGCCAGTCTCTTATTACTCAGCAAGTGCCAGGCCATAGGAAAACAGTGGATTTACTTCTTCTCAGCTTTGAAAAGAGGATATGCTGCTTCTAAATAATCTCAGAAAAAGGGTATACAGAAGAAGTACTTAAGCAAAAGTAGGGATGTCTTGCATAGAAGCGGTCTTCTAATTACTTAAGTCTTTATGGCAATAGCATATTTACAAACATTCTCAAAACCCAGCAATGAGAATTCAAGGTAAAACATGTTACACAAAATGAAAGGAAAAAAAATTTAGATATGTCTTCAGAATGTGTACCTATAAAAGGTATCAAAGAGCTCTGCTATCATAAATAAACAGTAGATTCATGATACCAAATCAGTTTTCCACAAGCATTGTTCAGCACGGTATCTTTCTGATAAGAATTTTTTCCCCTGTTCTATATCTGATACACAGAGAATTCACTGAGCTCCAACAGAAAGGACAGGGCACTTCTGAACTAAAAAGCATCCATTATCTGAGAGCAGGACAGGAACACAATCTACGCCTGCGCTTTGTATCTTACATCTTTTGGTGGAATAGGTCCACAAATTCCAATTCAGATTAGAATCCAGAGAGTATTGTTAAGTGGAAACAGAAAATTTTACTTCTTTGCCAAGGGCAACTGAGTGAATCACATTCTACTTTAATTTTTTAATTCTATTTTTTTGCTTTACTCAAAACAACATATATTATGTTTAATAAAAATATCTAATAATATTTAAAGCTTATTACTCAACTGTACTTTTATTATCCATTTTTATAAATATAGGTAATATTATTTAGTATAATATTTATTATATCATTATTTAACTAAAGCTTTATGTGCTTTAATTATAGTACATATATCTATGTGCAATACCCTCACACTCAATAAGAGTAGCCTGGGTATCACACATACTCATTGCATTGTGATATCAGGCTGGCAAGCACATTTTCCTGTCAACTGTTATATCCACATGTGATTCTTCCAGGCTCCAAAAAGTAATGTCATAGATCAAAATTCAGCTACTTTCACCAGCAATTTTCATTATAGGTTAAAAGAGTGTTAAAGCCTCAGCTTCAATGGTTTGTCATATCAGATAAAGCCTCACACTTCATTCTTGTCAGTCTTTCAACTGCTGCAGAACTCCTTAAAAGTTCTATGTCTTCATAAAAGGCATAAGAAATACATCAGATATATATGACAGAAAATATACTATATTAGAGCAAAGCCAAGAAAGTTTTAGATAAGTATTATAGAATTATTAGAAGTATATATATTAGAAGCATAATAGAATATATTAGAAGCATATATAATCATCAGAATTACAGAGAAGTATTATAGAGAAGACATATGATACAAAATACACATTAGAGCAAAACCAATAAAGTTTTAGATATGAAAAGCATTATCAGATTCTTTCAGCAACAAACAGCTTTCAGATATTTAACCTAAGTACTCTAAAATCTCACATCAGTTTCATCTACCAATGAATCAGTACGGCTGTGATTCATCTGTAAATTTTCGAAGTCTCAGAGCACCCACTTCAAAAGATCTGTTAATATGAACATGAACAGTCACAGTGGCTTCAACATAATTATGTCTTCAGAAAGCGAACAGTTACAACGCTGTAATTCAGCATCCTAACACCATTATACAAGTGTACGTACAGTACTGAAAATAGCCCTGCTTTCCCCATCCTTTTTTCCTACGGCGCAGATCACGAAAGTGCTGTGCTGCACGGATCTACCCTCTCGTTTCTGAGTACGAACTACCTGCGTCCCCACTTCCTCTAACCGCTGCTTCTGCCTCCCGGAAATAAAGAGAACCAGCACCACCGAAATCAGCACAACTCCCTAAACCAAGTGCCAGGACATCACCGAAAAGCGGTTGCTGTTCCCCTTTCCTTCCAGCTTCCCACGGCGGCAGCTGCGACTCCACAGCACAGCCGCGCTGGGGGACAGGGACGCTTCCTTCAGCTTGTTTCCATGGCTCCTGACAGGATTCAGTTTTAAATAACCCCAATAGAGGCAGGAGCACAGCCAGCACGTAGAGTTACCCCGGTAAGACCTGGCACGGAGCGCCAGCAAGGACAGGGACTGACGGACGCCCAGCGCCTGCCCGGAGAAGCGGCTGAACCCGATAGCCTTCCCCGCCCGCCCTTCGTCATGGCCCCCACGCTCCTTCTCCACCGCAAGAGCGCAACGGAGGACCCCGCGGCGGCGGGCGGCCGAAGGAGACCCGGCTCGGTGAGGGGACGGTATCCCGGCAAGGGAAAGGGAGCGGATTTACCTCAGCAGCGGCTGCCCCGCCGCCCTCAGCGCTGCGGCTGGCGCCGTGCCGACGGTGTGCTGGTGCCGCCCGACGTGTTCATTCCGATCGCCGAAAAAACCGGCCTGATCGTCCCGCTGGGGACCTGGGTGCTGCGCCAGGCCTGTCGGCAAATGGTGCAGTGGCAGGCCGAAGGCCGGCAGCTGGCGTTTGTGGCAGTGAACATCTCCAGCCGACTGTTTGGCCAGCATGAACTGTACCGGCAGGTGGCCGAGGTGCTGCACGAAACTGGCCTGGCTCCGGCGCTTTTGGAATTGGAAGTGACCGAAAGCGCG